>VXBI01001675.1:32538-42794 GCA_013397375.1 Toxostoma redivivum
GATTCTCTCGCCCTTCTCTCGTGATTCTATCGCCCTTCTGTCGCTGATCGCGGCCGGCGCGGCGGCCCCGGCGCTATGGGGGTGACGCACGAAGCGGGGCTCTCCCCTCAGGACCCGTGCGGGGGCAGCCCGGCGGGCTGGAGCCGGTGAGGCGGCGGGACAGCAGGGGGAGAGGCGGGAGGAGGGAGGGCAGTGCTTCGCTCCCAGCGGGTTTTTAATGGTTTTTATTGGTTTTATTGCAGGTTTTTAATGGTTTTTATTGGTTTTATTGCAGGAGCGCCCAGGTGCCTCAGGGGAACCAGCGCGGGGCGTGCCCGGCAGCGCCCAGCGGTGAGTGCGGGGCCCTGAGGGCTCGGGGGGTTCGGGGCCAGCCCTGTGCCCCCATGGACGGGGCTGGAGGTGCCAGGCGGCTCCTGGGCATTTCTATTCTTACCCTCCCAGCCCTGTGACCTTGGGCCTGGCTTAGAGGTGAAGTAGTGAAACTTGACCTGGAGTAGCAGCGAGAGAAGCGCGTCTGACAACTCTCCCGCAAGTTGAATTGCAGATTTCAGTGTGGATTTTTTGCCTGACCTCGCTTTGCTCTGAGCGCTAAACAGAAAAATTCCCTGTCAAAGCGAGCTTCCCTAAACTGTAAACTGGTTACGTAACTCAGGGCTTAAGTCTTGTGGTAAGATCCTTACCCCGAGTAACCTTTGTAGCCATAAAATGGCTGCCACTCCCAGGACAGCCATTTTAATAATTAATACAGAGCCATAATGAGCTCGCATCCTGTGCGAGTCCCGGCACTGAATCACCCGCCGGGTTTTGCACTGTCCGTGCAGAGCGTTTTTAACAGCAGCCTGTTGAATGCTCTGCTGGGATGTGTGAGCTGTGCGCCACGGGTTTTGTGAGACGATACAGGCAAGATTTAGCTACTTTATGGTTACAAGATACTTCCATTTCCTCTGGTTGGAGTAAAAACCTCTGGAATTGTAGCAGAAAACCGCTCGATTTGTATTGCGCTGGAAAGCAAATGGTTATTTTGTATCGTGGATACAATATATTTAGGCTCGTAGATACAATATATTTAGGCTCGATGAGACATAAAATACCTTGTAAATTTTTCTCAGGAATGTCGAGATTTTCCTCCTTAAAACCCAGACAGACTTACCTGTCTCAAATTCCATGGAGAGCCATTCGTGGTTTCAACGGAAGCCTTTCTTTTTTCAGTACAACCTTGTGTTTCAGTTTTGTGACTGATTGCAGGGGAGGGAATTGCAGAGCTAGAAGATGGAGTTGTTACAGGAATAGTTACTGGAGGATGGCTGGGGTTTTTTGGGCTGTCTAATTCTCCCTGGCCATGCTGCCTGTGTGTCACAAAGGAGCAGTGGCATCCGATGGATTTGGCTCCTTGACTCTGGGAATGGCTGAGCTGTAGGGCAGGGCATCCCAAGGAAAAGGTGCTGCAGGACTGAGTTTGGGGAGCAGTTCCGTGCCCAGCTGCTTGCAGGCTCTGAGCAGCTCCAGGCCGATTCTCCTTTGGGATGAGGACACACGATGCCGTTTTTACAGCAGGCCCGCAGGGATTAGGCTGGGATTGCTGCTGAGGAAATGCCCGTCAGTGCTGAAGGTGCCGTGTCCTCCCACAGGAACAGAGACCGGGCACTGCAGAGCAGCGGCCAAAGGCGAGGCAGGCGCTGAGAGCTCGGGGAGAAGCTCGGCAGGGAGAACAGCTGCCATGACAGACTGCATGGACGACCTGAGCCTGGGCTCGCCCAAGCAGAGAGGATCCCCGGGCCGCTCCAGCCGCTCCTCCAGCCGCTCGTCCAGCCGCTCCTCCCGNTGCAGCTCCTGGCCGGCTCAGGCACGCAGAGCTCGTGCAGCTCCAGCTCCAGCAGCTCCTCCAGCCGCTCCTCCCGCAGCTGGAGCCGCTCCCGCTCTCGCTCCCGTGCGCGGCGCTCCCGCCGCTGCTCCCGCTCCTATTCCCGCTCCCGTTCGCGCTCCCGCGGTTACCGGCGCTACCGCAGCCGCTACCGGCCCCGGCACTACCGGCACCGCTACCCGCGCTACCGCTCCCGGTCCCGCTCGCGGTGCTACCGCCGCTCGTACTCGCGGAGCCGCTCCCGCTCCCGCGGCCGGCGCTACTACGGCTTCGGCAGGACCATCTACCCCGAGGCGTACCGCGGCTGGAGGAGCCGCTCCCGAACGCGCTCCCGCAGCCGCTCCCCGCTGCACCTCAGCGAGAAAGGTACTGCGGCTCTGGGGGCTCTCTTCGGGGCACAGGGGGTTTGGGCTCCCTTTGGGTCACATGGGTTTTGTTTGAGCTGGGTGGATTCTCCTCAGTGTAAAGCGCAAGTGAAAGAAAAGCTCAGTGCGGTTTGAAAAATGTACTTATCATTATTATTTATTACTGCTTACCAGAACATTATTATTTATCAGAACATTATTGGCACAGGGGATGGGCTGTGATGAGATCACCCCCAGCTGATTCCTGCATAGATGCAGAACCTGCAGGATTTAGGTTTGAGTAGGTACACATGGATTTTAATCTAACACAAAGCATTTTTATTTTTTTTCATTCCTTCCTCTTCTAGACAAGAGGGAACTCCTGGAAATTGCAAAAGCCAATGCTGCCAAAGCTCTGGGAACAGACAACATTGTCCTGCCAGCCAGCCTGAAGATCTCTGCTCCTGCCAAAGAGATGAAAAGTGAGAAGCAGGAGCGGGAGGAGGCCAGGGAGTCAGCTGAGGTAAGTATGGAGCGTCCTCCCCGAAAGGTAAACTCCTCCTAGACTTGTCTGCATGGCTGTGGTGTAGTTACACTGTGGAGGTTGTGCTTTGAGTTCAAACTCTTGAACAAAACTTCTCCAGAAACCTGGAGGCTTTGCCTTAAGCTGGAAGCACAGAGGCCCTGCCTGAGGTGTTTGATCCCCTGAGTGTCCAGTAGGGACAGCTGGGGAAGGACAGGAGACTTGTTCCTTTGGCTTGTTCTCCTCATGGGATATTTCCCATGGATTCCACTAGTTTGTGCCTTTCTGACCTAAAACCAGGAGTTTCCTTGCCAAACCTACTGAATAGTGTGGGGTTATTTTTTTTTTTAAGGTTAAATCTTTCTGCCTTTTTTAACTGTTAAAAGCTTTTCATGTGCAACAAACTGTTTCCCAGAAATCCCATACCCAAGCACACAATGCATTTTACATACTTTATTTCTGTCTTATAGAAATCATGACTATGGTTCCAGACATGAGGAAGAAAATCTGGTGGTAATTAAGGGACTTTGTGGGCTGTAGCTGCTGTGAATTGAAGGGAGGGAAAAACTCGAGCAGCTTCAAGTTGAATTTTAGTTTTGTTCTGTTGTGGTGTGTTACCCTGAGTCACAGTAAATCCAAACCTGCTCAGGTGCTGCTGCTGGAAAGGGAAGTGAATTTGCTGAGGGTTTGACACAAATGGTCCAGGCATCCCTTTCATAAACATATGCAATATATTCCAGATGTTGAGAGAGTACAGAAGAAGAGGCCTGCATCCCCTGCAGATAAGTTGATTGTTGTTCTCCCGAGTTGAGGATGGGTGTGCAGGGCTGTGTCACTGCTCTGCTGTGGCAGCCTGTGCTGTGACCCCGAGTCCTGTGGCAGCTCTCTGGGGCCTGGCATTGCCCCCCTGCCCACGGGACTGGCACAGCTGCTTGCTCAGCTGCTGCCTGAGATGAAATGTTGAAACTCTCCACACAAAGCTGTGCTGTGCCTGCCCTGGCTCAGGGATCCCCTAAGCTGTGTCTGCTCTTCTTTAGCAACCTGGGAGTGCAGCTGAGGACGTGACCAGGGGAGGAGTGGAGAGAGCAACAATCCAGAGGAGCATTTCCTTCAGCCCTAATGTGAGTGATGGAATCCCAGCACTGAGCCCTCCCAAATCAGAGCTCAGGAGCAACAAAAACCACAGAAGGAATTGAGTGTTTGATAATGATTCCTCTCTAAAGCACCCTAAATATACCTCCAGCAGTGTCTTTGAAATATGATTTCTGATTATGTGATTAGTGATTAATGAAATACGATCTTGGAAATAATAATCTTTATCCTCAACCTGAACAATTTAAAACCAAAACCCGTTTAAAACAGCTTATCTCAAGTTACAGGTTTTAATAATGCAAACTTAGGATTCAGGGATTTCTTCTGTGTTAAGTGGACGTGACTGATAGCCAGTATAAGCAACGTGAATTCCAAGAGCTGGAGAGAAAACATTTATGTTCTTTTTTAAATTATTAATTAATTTTATAATTAATTATATTTAATTAAATTATTATGTGATTACAAAACATTTATATGATTTATATGATCAGCACAGATAAACTCCTTTGTTTTAGCACCTTTTCTTACAGGAAATTTCTTTTTTTTTTATTTTTTTTCCCCAGAACACAATGGCCAAGCCTGCCCTGCAGAAGCCAGTGAGCCATGCTGTGGTTAAGGACCCTGTGGTTTCTCCACCCAGGGAGGAGGACAGGAAGGGAAGCCCCTATGGGCAGTGGGTTCCTGTCAAGAAGGAGGAGAAGAAAACATTCCTGAACTTCTCACCCAAAAACTCCCTGTTCAGGGCACGCTGATGGGAGTCACTGTCAGCCTGCAGCACTTCACCCCCCTCAGCACTGAGATGCAGATTTCTGATGGGCTTGAAGATTTGTTAATACTGAGTATTTATTTTGAGGTCTTAATTTTTGGAATCTTAGGTTTCTCTTTCAGATAGAGAGCACAGATCCAGAAGCCACAGATGGGAATCTTGTGTATATTTGTAAATATTTTGTATTGCTTTATTGGACTAGAACTTGCAGGTGGGTAACTTTTTTCTAAACCATAGCTGAGTAGCTGTTCTTTGAACACCTGGATTTACATAGTGTAACTGTTTACTTCAAGTGAATAAAGTTTAGTTTTGCACTGGCTGTGTCAGGTGTTAGGCCTGTGTTGTTGTGGTCATTCCTGGGTTTGGCCTGCACTCCCCAGGAGTGGATCCTGCCTCCTTCAGGGCATTTTCCTTCCCTGGGCACCTCTCTGGAATTGGGGATTGGGTCAGGTTTTAGTTCCCTTGAACTCGAGTTAGTGCAGGATTGGATTGGTTTGGTTTGGTTTGAACTCAGCCTCCCTGGGAGGCAGGAAGGGAAAGGGGCAGGAGCTTCCAGACCTCTGCTCCAGGAATTCAGGAAGACAAGGAGTAACTGGTTACAATTGGGGTTTGTATAAATAAATTATTAATAAAATAAACTCAGCTGGACTAATCGTGTCTGGAAGTTTCTTTAAGAAACCCTGGAATGGAGGGGAGGATCCTGAGTTTATCCTGTCCCTGTGGGTGAGGCTGGACAGCTGCAGGGCCAGGGGGAGAATTCCACCCTGGGAATTGCTGAGGGCCAGCAGGGAGCTGCCTGTCCATGGGGATGTCACTGTGCTGGCAAAGCAACCTGAGGAACAGACACCAACTCCCAAATTAGACCAAAGAGTTTATTTAGAGCAGGAATGCAGAACCTGGCTACAATTAACAGCCCGATTATGCAAATTACCTCTGGTAACTATAAACACCACCAAGCAGAGACTGCAACAGCTACAATCTACTTTTGATACAAGTTAGATACTCTTTAAAATTGTCTGAAAAGTGTAACAGAGGAGCCAGGAGTGAGCTGAAACCAGAACAGAACCCCCCCTGGTTCTGGGTGAGCTGAAACAGAACAGAACCCCCAGGCTCTGTTTGGTTTGAGCTCTGCCCCCCCAGGCTCTGTTTGATCTGAGCTCTCCCCCAGCTCACACGGCCGTGCCCCTCTCCAGGTTCTGTTTGATCTCAGCCGTGTATTTCCCGTAGAACCTCTCAGCTTTCTGGTTGAACTTGGCGTTCCTCTCGTTGATGTAGTCGATGTCGGCGTCGTCGTTGTAGGGCCTCCTCCTGCTGTACTTCTCCCTTTTCTCGATCCTGGGGGGCAGCAGGGGCTGAGCCCTGGGGCTGCAGCACCCCCAGCCCTGCCCTGCCCTCCCCGTGCCCGTCACTCACTGTTTCTCCAGGTCTGCCACCATCCTGTCCACACCGTCCTTGGAGGGCACGTGGGTGCCGTGCAGGAGGCTGTCAGAGGTGGGGTACAGAGCCTCCCCACTGCAGGAGACAGCAGTGGGACCCTGACACACCCAGCAGGGCTCTGAGACAACCCCACAAGGGTTAAATCCCACCCAGTGCCACCCCTACACCTTCCACCACCCCAGGCTGCTCCAACCCCAACGTCCAGCCTGGCCCTGGACACTCCCAGGGATCCAGGAAATCTCTGCCACGCCTCAACACCCTCAGGGGGAAGAATTTCCAACCTGAATTTCCCCCCTTTCACTCTGAACCCCTCATCCCCTGTCCTGCCCTCCTGTCCTTGTGGTTTCACTGAATTTCATTATCACACTTCACTCAGTGGAAACCCCACATTCAGGTGACAAATGCCAATATTGGCAATATGGAACCCAAAAATGTCAATATGAAACCCAAACTCTCCATTATTGTGAGAGGGACCAGCAGGTGCCTCTGAAAGACACAGAACCCCCCTGAAATGCTAAATCTGAATGCAAATTGGGCTGTTTAAAAAACCCAAACTGCCCCATGAAGAGACTGATTCCACCTCATTTGGTGAATATTTCTTATACCTAAAAAATGAACTCATTAATTACCCCAGGACCCCTCCTGAATGAGATTAAACATCCCAGTGCACAGGAGGGGAGGATTTCAGTGTTTGCTGATCCCTCAGAGGGTGACAAGGACTGAGATGAGGACTCACTACTGCTCCTTGAGCTTCTCATACTGCTCCAGGTCGGGTTTGATCTGCCGGGTCAGCCTCTGGTACTGGCGCAGCTGCGCCGCGGCGTAATCTGGTGAAAAATAAAAATAAAAATAAAAATAAAAATGCCTTTTGCATTCATGCATTGGCTTTTACAAGTTATTCTTGACCCCAAAGATTTTTGATGTTGTACAATTTGTAATTCCTTTTAACTGCTTTTTGATGTAGCAAAATAGGTCAGCACCACACAGCTTATATATATAAATAGCAGTGTGATAAATATATCAGTGTGATAAATATATCTTAGGCCTTAGCATAATGTTAAAACTGTGTCATGTTAAAATCATTTTATTTAACTAACTCAGATAATGGTGTGGAATATTCTAGGTATAACTCTCATAAATATACATTTAACCTGTACTGTAAAAACGTATGAGGAAATTGTTTCAAGCTAAAGGTGTGCTTTTGGCAGATATTGTCACTTTTATCCCTTATTAAACTTTTTATTAAAAAATTTAAATAGTGAGCCCTGTTTCTCATTTCTGCACCAGAACTGGGACAAACTACAGCTTTGATCTCACTTTTCACCCAAAATACCAACATGAGGTGTTCCTCATGAACAGCTGAGCAGTTACCTGAGAACCCCAGGTCGGGATTTTTCTTCTTCTTCTTCCTCTCCCACCTCTCAGCATCCTCAGCGCTGATCTCCAGCAGCTTCACCCTCTCATAGTCCTCACCCCTGGCTGCACATTCCTGCAGGGCACAGAGAACTCCCCAATCCCTGCAGGGCACAGAGAACTCCCCAATCCCAGTAAAACCCCACATTCCTGCAGGGCACAGAGAACTCCTCAATCCCAGCAAAAACCCCAGCAGCCACCCCAGTCCCAGGTCCCCAGCTCAGCCCCCCGTGCAGGACAGGGACTGAAGCAATCAGGAGTTAATCAGCACACACGGATTTGGGCTCTGGGAGTTTTTTACCTTCTTCTTCTCCTGCACCTGCAGCTCCCACTCCAGCCGAGCTTTTTTAGCTTCCCAGTTCGGGGGCAATTTCAGCCTCTTGTCCTCCTCCACCACCTCCTGGCTGTTCAGCTTGCAGGCCTCGTACTGGAAGCACACACGGCAGCGCTCGGGCACCGGGAGAGAACAACCCCGACCGGCCGGGGGGGCACAGAACCAACCCAAACAACCCCAGGGAGCTCCGCAGATCTCCCAGCCCAAGCACGTCCCCCGTACCCGCTTCATGTGGAGCTCCCGGAACCGGCGCAGCCGCTCCTCCCGCCTCTGCTCTGCCGCCGCCGCCGCGGCCGGGCCGGGCTCTGCCGCCTCCTCCTCCTCCTCCTCCTCCTCTTCCTCGCTCTGCAACGACCCGCACTCAGCCAGGAGCCCCGCGAGGGATCCGGGACCCCCGCCCCGCCCGACAGCGTCCCCGCCTCACCCCAACATCAAACTCGGGCACCCCCAAACTGCTGAGGGCCGACACCGCCGCCGCCATCGCGCCCCGTTCGCGCTTCCGTCTTCCGGTGTTCCGCCATTTCCTGTGTTCCGCCATTTCCGGTGCTCCCGGCGCGGCCTGACAGGCGCCCCCTAGCGGGCGGGAGGTGCTGCCGCCACCCCCGCTGGATCCTGGAATTCTTCCGAAAACCGGAAAAAAAAAAATTAAAAAAAAAAAAAAAATCCCTCAGGTGTCCCGAAACAGGAGCAAAGTTAGAGCTCCACAAAGTTTTATCGCAACTTCTGAGCGAAGAAAGTCAAAATTTCCCTGGCGTTGCTGCAGGGGCCGGGCTCTCCCAGCCTTCAATGGAGATTTATTACAAATTTCCATTTCTGTGTAAAACCTGTCTGTGTGTACAGGAAATGCTCGGGGTTTTTGATTTCCTCGGCAGAAAATCTCCCAAAGCCCCTTTGGGTGGAGAATTGTGGCGCTGAGCTGGTTTTCCATGGATGTGCGGCTCCAGCAGAGGGAATCGCAGCCCCAGCCATGAGCAAACCCTGCGCTGCTCCCTCCATCAGCTTTCTGTCAGAAAAATAAATAAAATAAAAAAAACATCCAGAGGCACCGCAGAAAACGGGGCTGTTATCCCTTTTGGCACACCCAAAACATGGAATTATACACCCCAAACATGGAATTGCACACTCAAATCATGGAGTTATACACCAAAAACGTGGAATTGCACACCCAAAAATATGGAATTGCACACCCAAAATGTGGAATTACACCCAAAATATGGAATTGCACACTCAAATCATAGAATTGCACACCCAAAGAATGGAATTATACACCAAAAACATGGAATTGCACACCCCAAACATGGAATTGCACACTCAAAACAAGGAATTGCACACTGAAGTCATAGAATTGCACAGCCAAAACGTGGAACTGCACACCCAAATAATGGAATTATACACCCAAAATATGGAATTGCACACCCAAAACATAGAATTACACACCCAAATAATGGAACTACACATCCCAAACATGGAATTACACACTCAAAACCCGGAATTGCACACCCAAAATATGGAATTGCACCCCGAAAAATATGGAATTACACTCAAAACATGGAATTGCACACCCAAATTATAGAATTGCACACCTAAACCATGGAATTGCACACCCAAATCGTGGAATTATACACCCCAAACATGGAATTACACAATCAAAACATGGAACTGCACACCCAAAATATGGAATTACACTCAAAACCTGGAATTGCACACTCAAAACATGGAATTACACACTCAAAACCTGGAATTGCACACTCAAAACATGGAATTATACACCCCAAACATGGAATTGCACACTCAAAACATGGAATTGCACACCCAAATTATAGAATTGCACACCTAAATTATGGAATTGCACACCCAAAACATGGAATTACACACTCAAAAACGTGGTATTACACACCCATAAATATGGAATTACACTCAAATCATGGAATTGCACACCCAGAACAGAATTGCACACCCAAAAATCTGGATTTGCACACCCAAGCCCCAGCCCTGCACACCCAGCCCCTCCACGTCCCTGTCCCCAGGGCTGGGGGCCACCACCTTTATTTTCCTGGGACCCTCCCAGGCCTCTCCTCTCCCCTGCCCAGCCCAGGAGCAGCTCCCTGATGGGAATTCTGGGGGGATGAGGGGTGCTGCTCCCCCAGCCCTGGCCGGGATGCTCCCCTTGGAAGGGGCCAAATTCCCCTGGGGATGAGTCAGTTCCTCCAAGCTCCAGCCCCTGTTCTACATGGAACTGGAATTTTTCATTTCATCTGGGCTCTGCGGGGGGAGGCAGAGCTGGAGGAGACAATGGGGAGCAGAGAAACTCAAAATTCTAAAACCTAAAAATAAATCCACGGCAGTGACAGCCAGAGCAGCCCTGCAGGAGGCTCCTGGGCTCCGGGATTTGGGAATTTGGGAGGATTCCCTGCTGTGCCCAAAATTATTATCTAAAAATAGGTGGGGGGGGGGGGGGAAAAAAAAAAAAAAAAAAAAAAAAAATA
>VXBI01001676.1:0-10392 GCA_013397375.1 Toxostoma redivivum
GTCTCTTAAACTAAGACACCATCATCATACTAACTGCACAAAATATTCATGGTACCTTGATAATCTGTAGCGGTATTTATGGAAGATATGTTTTTCTATGCTTTTGACTTTTTAGTGTTTGTGAATTAGTTTAAGCCACAAGACATGCGCTATTCTTGAAGAATAAATATTTTACTGTATTTTATAAGCTTGAAAGTTCACGTTTAATGTTTCGGATGTTGGTATTTTCCCCTTTCTTCTTAAAACCTAAGTCTTAGGTACCTGGAAAATCTGTAAAATTATGCATTCTTTATGCAAACTACCTCTTTAGAAAAAATAGTTCGTGCTGTGGCTTAGTTACAAAACTGGGGTCAGTCATCTCAATCTTTTTTAAAAAAAAAAAAGTTTGACAAGCAGATTCAGTGCACTTACTTGTATTTACAGCACTGCAATTTGGAACAGAACAGTCTTACCTCGAGAGAGCTATTGAATTTACCTTATTATACACAGTATATTGAATGTAATACATTTGAAGGGATATATGTATTCTACTGGCACCTGGTATATGTAGTAATTGAAAGTTTTCAAATAAGAGATCCAAAAGTACAAGGCCTGACCTCACTCTTCGCTTTTGATACTTAAAAGTCTCTATGAACGTATACCTTTGCATTTAGCATTCTCTAGGTTTTCAAACTTCCATGGCCAAGGTATGTTGGTGTCAGCACTATGCGAGTAGCTTAGCATTTAGCTCACATGCAGGTCTGCAGTGCTCAACCTAATAGTTCCCATGGCATTCCTCCTACAACCATTTGTGACCTCCTCTTTCACACGGTAGTCCCATTGTTAAAGCACTCAGCTGGTCTGGGGTTGATCCATATGCAGTTTCCAGGTATCTTTCCAGGTAATCTTTGACCATTGTTGAGACTATCATAATGTAGTTAAGGTTGTGGAAACCATATCACAACTTGGGGCAAACCTGCACTAGTAATCCCTTCCCAAATGTTATGTTAAATATTAGGTGCAGTTAATTATGTTGAGGTTAGTAGGCATGTATTAATGTTATATGTAATATACTTAAAATGTGGTAAAAATTAGTTGGTGAGCCTGGGACACAGATTTCTGGTTAAACTCATATGAATATCAAACCAAACAGAATGTAGATGTGCATTTGTTCTTGTGTAACGTGCCTTGTTTTGTCTCAGTTGTTGTATGTGTGGTTGCTCTCATTGGTAAAAACTCTGCACTCTGTCATCTACAGCTTCCACAGCACATTAAAATGCTCTCCTTAATAGACTCCTAGCACAGGGTAAAGCACCCCTTGTACAGTTCTCTCCGTTTAGGGGACACAATCAGCAGTTTGCCATATTGTCAAACACAGCATGATTTAATTCATGTGTTTCTGGGGGGAGCAGGACACAGTGATTACATACCTGCCTGCATTCTGCCTAGATAATTTCATTTTTCATTTAAAATTTACCTGCTGAAGCAGAGTCAGAGAGCAGCTCTCACAACTTGTTTATCTCCCTGGGTGAACATTTCAGTGAATAAGACATTGCCTGTATCACCACCAGCAGCAAAGTACCACAGCACACAGCTCATTAAAAGAGCTAGCAGGTGCCTGTCTTAGGCGCAGGATTTGATACAGCACTTGGGACTCTTTCACCTGAGTGCACTGGGGCACACAAGCTTTACCAATGGTGCCACTCCAACCACAGCTGTCCTACAGCATTAGAGGAAACCAGGCAGCTCTGAGTGGCCACTCTGAGGACCAGCTGCCCCCGGATGCTTCCATCAGGTTAATGCATTCCTGGGGCTGGGAAGGAGACAAAGCTGAAACATAAAGGCTAGGTACTTGCTTTTCGTACTAGAGCTAGCCCTAAGTACATAAACCCAACAACATTTGTTTCTCTGCAAGGGAATTATATCAATTTATTGACAGGTTTAGTGAAGAATTCACCTGGCCATAGCTGAACACATTTTCACAGTTTTCTAAGATGCTAACCAGTAGACATTATATTCAGATGACAATCTCTTGATCTTGAAGCTCCAAATTGTTTTTTGCTGAGCCTTAAAAAGTCTTTCAATGTGTATGAACTTTAATGGACTTCTGAGATGAGCTTTGCAAAAGAAAACGAGCCCCATAAGCTTACCTGTGAATGTACAAACATAAGCAAATTTAAAAAAAATTAAAAATATGACTGTTTTTAAGGGAATGCTATCACTGAGATTCATTTTAATGAGCGACCCAAACACTTGTGCTGCAATGCCTTCAGGCAAGAGGATATACGCACACATGTAACTGAAGTCTGGAAAAAGCTTTAGAATAATTTCCATTGCTTTCCCTAATTTCTACCATTAAATTATTTACTTTTAGCTGCTGATGAGGCTGTTTTTTGTGAGTTTCAGCTTTAGTGGTTCATGCAGGAATGTCAAGATTAAGGCCTGAAAAAATGAGTCTATAAAGTATTTTAAAATTATCAAGTATGCAATGAAAAAGAGACCTTTTCTCATTGAAAGAAAAATCTTACATCTGGTCTCAAGTAAGTGGCTCCAAGGTCAACTGATGGGAACTGAAATGCAGTATAGCAAAAAATGGATGCATTAGATTTGACCAATTTAGGTGCCCCTGAAAACTACAGTGTGTTTTACTGGTGTGACAGCAGACAAAGAGTGACAGGTGAGCCAAAGCCTTAACTCTGTCATGTCTTCTTTGCTGTTGCTGTCCTGCAGCTTAGGTGGGGCTGGCACAAAGGAGTTTGTCTATCCAGGGTACAGAATCCCAACAGAATGGATAGACCAAGTTGTGTTGGGTGGACAAAAGTGGTCAGACAGATGAACGGCTGGGTAAGTTACACGCAGAAATTTTACTGGTACATAAATATGTGTGTGTGTGTGTGTGTGTGTGTGTGTGTGTGTGTGTGTAGAGATCCTGAGGGAACAGATGGCAAAAAGAGACCCAATTCCACTCAGTCATATAATCATTGTTATTTCAGGTATCCTCATATAAACTCATTAACCTTCAGACTGAGTGTTTTACAAAAGAGTTCCCTAATGGCTCAAAATTTCTATCCAAACAACATGAATATGAATCAGAGGTATGAAATTAAGCTATACAGTTGAGAACTGCCTCTTACAAAGTACCACAGCTAAATTTTATGCCAACTTGATAAGGTTTTGGAAATGAACTAATTTTTTCTTCAACTCTTGAGGTCCAACAGGAAATTTTAGAATAGGCATTGAGCACTCTGAAAGAAGGAGCTGTGTAAGTTACAGGAGTAAGTTGCCATTTTCTTTTACATATTCTCAACACCAGTCAATATCTCTCTTGTACATGGTATCAATCTGGGATGTATGGATTAACCCTAGAAACTCCTGAGCTTCACAGAGAAACCAAAGATTTGAGCAAGGAAACTAGGGTCAAAACCCCTTTCCTACAGACTTCACTAACTACATTTGATGCTTGTACACTAAATTCTGTACTTTAAAACAAGTTAGATGTTTTGACAGTCTTGATTCTTTGGGAAAAGTGTAAGTCATGCTCTGGTAATTCATATCAGATTTAAAAGCCTCATTTGTTCAGTGCTCTGATTTAGGTATGTGTAAGTGTTGCTTGCAGCAAAGGAGGATTTCACAAAGAAGTTGCAGGTCAAATGAGGAATTATCCACAATTATACAACAGCTGAGCAGTAGTGTTTGGACCATAACTCTGGATTTAAGTGTCTCAATTCTGCATCTGATGTCTTAGTCATTTATTGGCTCTAATTTCATGTGTTTGGAAGGAATTTTTCCCATGGGAGGTTTCAAAAAGACTGCAGCTAGTTGTTCTTTGGAGATTGTGGATTCAGATGGTGCTGATATAATTTAGAAAACATTTTAACTCACCCCAGGCTATACTATTAGAAGTAAAAATTGTTTCGGCAAATAACATGCTCAGAACATGGTGACCTAACAATCTGCAATAAGGTCATCAAAATTCATACTAAATGGAGGGAAATGGAGATGCCAATTGCCTCTAGCAATGACACCCACTATTCTCCTGTAACATTGTGTCACATACTTATTTTAAATATATTAGTAAAGAATGTATTATATTTTCTAATGTAACAATAGATGAGGAAAAAAATCAACAAAGTTATGTGTAGTATTAATAAAGAAAACCTTTGAAGGATGATTTGATGGTGCCCTAGGAACTAATGGTGCTGACTGGGAACTAATTACAGCTGCCCCTCCGGCCTTGGGTTTGCTTGCAGAGAAGTTCTGCTTACCCGGCTTTAGTGCGAAAACAGAGATACCACACAAGCTGCTGCTGACTGAGAGGTGGGGGGGGTGAGTTGGAAACAAGAGACAGAAAGTGTTGCCATACTCTTCAAAGTGCTGTGCTTGGGGTATGTGTCCATTCAGTAATTGCACAGGAGTTCGGTCACAGCAGGATTTTGTGATTACATAGCTTAATTGTTCCTGCCCATTATAAAAGGCTCTTTGTTTTTGCCATTTGTCTTTCATATTCATCCACACTTTCTATTATGTTTCTGCTTGCTTGTCCCCTGCTTGTCCCCTACCAATTCCTCCAGACTATTATTTGCCATTTCAATACATGCCATGCACGCCTCGGTTTAATTTTCTCATGCCTCTGCTTTTTCAGCTGTTTCTGTCTCAGTAGCTCTCAGCCAGCTCCCCCACTTCTAATTCATCTCCCACACACTGAAAACCTCTCATGCTGATTTCACTTAATACAGTATAATTATGAGTAGGGTTTTTCAGAGGTACATGCATAAAAGGATGGACTTTTCATGGTGCAAGCTATTTGTTAGGCTTGTTAGAAGCAATGTTAAAATAAAGGTGGCTACAACACTCCAGGGTAGACACCTTCGACAAGAGTAGACAATGGGGGCCATTGTGAGACCCCAGCAATAAACCTGTTTTAAAATGTCTCCCTCCCTACTGCTTGGTTGAAGGGTGGTTTGCCCCACATAATTATTATTCTCTCTGATTAAAAGTGAATAGGTGTGGGGGGAGACTGAGTAACAAACTAGATACAGTTCCTGAATTACCTAAGTCTCCAAAAACAGCGTATTATTAAACAACAAGCTGAGACTGGCCAGATGCACTACTACAGTCAGAAAAAAAGTACTTCCTTAATCTGGTTATTTGTGTCAGGGTCAGCAATGCTGTGTTTATGTGGCACTTAACATGCTTTTGATTTAGGCTTCCCTGGACACATAATGTTTAATGGAATTTGAGGAACTGTAAATGGCTTTACAAAACACTTCTTACTCTGATGAAATAATGAATAACTCAAATGGTAAAAATGCTTTCACATCCTGCTCTCATCAGAGTATTATGGGAAACATGTAAATAAAGAAAACAAATCAGTGCCTCGTTCACCCTTCATCAACTACCTAACAACTTGCAACCAGTTAATTATATACCTTTAAAATGCATGTACAGGAGAAATGATTCAGAAAAAAGCTTCTATAATGAGAAAGGACAGCACAGACATACTGACTCAATACAGACTCAGTACAGGTAAATTTAAGCCTTTAAATCAGAAAGTACTGAAAAAATATACTGCATGTAATAGTAAACTGTTATCTGCTTTATGCTAAGCATTTAATAATCATTAATCTACAATAATTGCTCTACATTTGTTTTTTGCTACTAGCCTTTGTAACCTCTGCTCTTCACTTAAAAGTGAGATAAGGATTTACGCATTACATAGAAGAATTGAATGCTAAATTGATTAAATACATTGAAGAGTATCAAGCAATAAGTAATATTAGGCTGAGTTACTTCCACATTTCTAAATACTTAGGACCCATGTAGATCAGTAGCTCAGGCTCAGTATATACATTATTTCTACGGCTAGCAGCACAACATGGACTTTATACTGATTTTGCAAATCTGGACTTGTCAGGCTTTGCTGAGCTTGCTTTAGCATTCTTGCAACTGTTTTACTTACCTGTAACAACAATCTCATAATGATCAGGAGGTACTTCT
Source organism: Toxostoma redivivum (assembly GCA_013397375.1). NCBI lineage: Eukaryota > Metazoa > Chordata > Aves > Passeriformes > Mimidae > Toxostoma > Toxostoma redivivum. Next base: position 5,977 of record VXBI01001676.1, read on the forward strand.
CTAATGTACTGATTTCCACACTGGTTACCAGAGTTAGGCACAAGGACATGAGGAAATGGAATGAAGCTGGATCAGGGGAAGTTCAGACTGGACATAAGGAAAAAGTTCTTCACTGAAAGGTGGTCAGTCACTGGAACAGGCTCCTTGGGGGAGTGGTCACAGCCACAAGCCTGCCAGTTTTCAAGGGACTTCTAAACAATTTAGCCACGTACCTTAGATTAGGTAGTCCTGTGAGGACTGGGGAGCTGGATTCAAAGATTTTTATGGGTCCCTTTCAAATGGAGATATTTTATGTTTCTGTGTTTTACTTTTTGGTAATTTTATGTAATAGTGGGATACAACCATAATACATAGTAATAAGTGGTAATGAGCAGTTGGTAGAATGAAATGTTTATTCCCTTATCATAATAATGCAATGCAGGGGATTACAGTGTTGGAATGACAGGAGTGGGGGGAGGTGCAAGATGACACTGGAAACTTCAGGGTTGTAAACAAGTCACTGTTGGTCAGCTAAAAATACACTGACCTGGAAAGTTGGGAAAAGCCAGTTGCAGGGGTAATAAAGCAAACAACTTCCATCACACTAAAATAAACCATCTAAAGACCTGTGGAAAACACCGAAGGGTGAGCAAAACACCAGTGAAAGTGAATGCTAGGAAGTTGTTATAAGACTTTTAGCTGTCTATTATAGACATATGTTTTTTTTCCTTGTAATAGCATTGTTTTCATTTTTTTTATAATTACTAAATCTGAACTGAAAAATCTTTCATGAACCTGTCAAGAATTTACCTATGTTGATAACAAACCCTTGACTTTGCAAATCATGTTTGTTTTCTTCTTTCCTATTTAAAAATATGAGTATAATAACTGTTCCTTGAGAAATCCAACACAATTAACTATCATAAGTTTTTGATATATATTGATATATTTTCTGGCCTTCAAGGATTATTCTATTTTTGCTGACCTGTGATAGGATTTCAGGAATAAATTTCTTGCGGTTTAACTCTTCTTTTTTTCCCTGATGGATAGGTCACTAGAGAGTTTTATGCTCTGTGGCTTGCCTGACCAACTGGAAGCAAAATCTACTTCATTCTGACCAGACTGTGTTTCAGTATGTGTGAAGCATAACATGAATAGTATGTGATGGTTAAAGGCAGAGGGAGTTAGGTTCCCAGTCATGTAATGAAATGGAGATATGCAATAATACAATACTGAAGATGTTGCAATCATATTTTTTCCAGTACAATAGCAAGTTTAAGATTTATTGCCCTCTTTTGTGCCACACCATTGATTGGTGCCCTTGGCCCCAAGTTCTTCAAGCTGCAGCTGAACGATACAAAGTGTTCATCTGCATTATCCATTAAGCAATCAGACTTTTTGATCCTGGGCCCTTTTTTCACTGCACCTTTTCTATGCTCTGAGGCAGTTGGATCCAGACTAGTATTTTCCTTCAAAACACAGTCCCTCAGAGCAGTACACTCAACACCACTCAAACATTCATTCCTTTACTATATGGAGGAAGATAAAAATGCCTTAAATACCCTACAGATAGTTGTATTTGCAAATGTAAGGATTTTAACTCAAAGCAGATATTGAATATCTCCCACAGATTTTCTGTGCTCTTAAAATGCAAAATGAAATTTACCTGGAGGAAAGTGAACTAAATGTGTTTTTAGCTTAAAGCTTGCTGTTTGAGAGTCTGTTGAGAGTCTTTTAAATGGATATTGTAGTGCAGAAGTTTTCTGGATTGCCAAGAATGCTTTAATGGTACTCTCAACTGAAAAGTAATTGAAGAGGTGGGTAAAAAGAGCTTGCTTTTTCTTTATTTCAGTCACAGATGCATCCAAGCATAGAAGCAGCAAAATATTTTCAGTACCTCCTTGTTAGAGTTGAAAGCAAAAAACCTTGTCATTTACTTTTGGGTACCAGTGCAGTTGCGGTAGGAATACTTATTAAAAAAAAAAACAAAAAGAAAATGGTGCAAATATTTGTAATGCATCATTTGCAGCTCATAACTTTAGTATTACCTTTGATAAATTTCACTTTATCCACAACTAAATAAAGAGTAGGAATGGGCGTTTCCTGCTAGTTGCTTAGCACACACCTGATTTCGAAATGAAGAGAACTGATAACCCATGATTTGATCTTGAGAGGTTTATAGCAAAAATCTTTAATCTGAAAAGAGTTTCAGCTCAAGAGTTTTAGAGGGACTGTCATGCACTGTCAGCTTCAAGTGCATGGAACCATTGAGGCACATTCCCATAAGGTGCTTCTCTAATGTAACAATTAAAAAGATAATATTGTTTTTTGCAGCAATATTTGTAAACAATTAATGAAGGTTTCACAGTAAAACTTTTACATGAAAGTGGAGACGGTAGATAGCAGTGGCCAAATCCTCTATTAATTTCTACACAATGCACTGATAACCTACCTGTAGAATCTTAAAGACAGCACAATATTCGCATGTGTCAAAGAATGCATTAAATAAAGGTTAACCAACAACAAAGTTAGCAAGACTTATTTGATTGTAAAGATAATGCTTATTTTAAAATGTCAGAGGAAAACAAAAAGTGACATAGGGTAACAATCACTGGTTTTCCCTGGGTAGCAAATATGTTGGCATCAAGTGATATATATCAAATAATGTATTTCAGAAAACAAAATCACACCAAAGCTAATTATGTTTTTTTCGTGGAAATGCTTTAAGCATGACCTGGTTTAAAAGACAGGTATCTGCCAAGGAAGGTGGGAACCTCCCTGGAATGGAAACTATGACCCTCTCCCAGTCCCTGTGGCACCCCACACATTGTCTCTGGACCCTCAAACGGTTGGGAAGCATGGAGAAGGCGAGTGGGCTTGCAGTGTAGAGACAGCGGTGAATGAGTGTCGGAGCCTAGCACACAGGAGCAGCCGCAGGAGCAGGGGTCCAGTGGGAGGCACTCCCGGTTTTGGCACCATACGTGCTGGCTCTGAGCTCCCGAGTGGCAGGGAAGCAGCCAGGCAAACCGGCAGGCCCTGGTCACAGTGCTGAAGGAAAAAAAAAACAAACAACAAACAAACAAACAAAAAACCCTACAGGGCAATAGGATCCCAGGTCAAATCCACTGACTATGCTGCGTGGCAGCTGCCCCAATCCCCCAGTGGAAGGAAGCTCCAGCCCCAGCTCCAACCCCTACAGAGTCCAAGGCCCCCTTCCCTCATCGCGATATCCCCTGAGCCGTGGTGGGGGAAGAGACACGGGGGAAGGTGGTTAGGGCAGTGACAACTCCAGGCACAAAATGACTACGGAATAATCCCATCACCATGAGCCATCCCCCCAGCCCCACAAAACAAAGCATTAAAAGCGGTAAGCATTGCTGAAAGGTTTACACGAGGCAAGGCATGTTGTGTTGGAATAGAGTGTTACAAGAAATTTTATAATTATGTGTACGTAATTCATGTACCTTGTACTAAAAATGGTCTTAAAGTGGGCCTTCCAATTCAATTTATTAATACGTAGTCTACTGCAGTGTCTTCTAAGATAGTTGACTCTTATCTCAACAACTGTGGAAATATTTTATCTCTGTAAAAAGACTACAAGCCAGATTACAGACAACTATGTATTCAACTATGTTCATAGCCCAGCCTCAAAGTCCAGATCAATTCAATTATGAACAATTTTATATTTGAGCTTAAAAATAACATTTTAGTAATAAATTGCAAATATCTGACTACACAGACTCAGGTAGAGGAGTCATCTTACATTGTTTTCCAGCAATGGCCAACTAGATGTATCTCCCAGCATCTAGTTAGGAACTCCCCGAGCCAGATGTAGTTTCTATGTGTGAGATAATCTGTAATGGATTTTCCCTGCATGAACTTGCCCATTGACTCTTGAAGGTACATGAACTATATGGAAAAACCTTCTTCTTCAGGCTATACTGCACTGCACTTGTTACGGCAACTAATAAAAACCAAACACTGAATGAAAACGCAAACCCTTGGGTATCCATGTGCACCAGGCAGGGAAACCCAGCCATCATCCATGAAGTCAGTACAACGCAGCCAGCTCTGTGTGCAGCATGTGCGGCTGACATCAGCCCTCATCAGACCTGGTGTGCTCATCGGCCGAACAAAAATCCTGCCCTTTTATGTAGGTTACACTATATACAAGGTACAGAACAGCTTTGTACTGAAATATTAAGAACCCCCAATATTACATATGAATATCCATAGAGATTTATTGCTGTCCAATTGCCAAACAGTGGCCACAAGAGTAGACTCCTTGAGTGTTTGAATCTCCATCCTCACTGAAGGAAAACACAGCCACTGCAATGCAGCATCCTCAAGTTTTTGGGGACTCTAACTTCAGGGGCCGAGAAAGGATCAGGCCAAGTCCCGTACTGCGATCAGGGCCTGTCCTGCTGTGTGCGCGGC
>VXBI01001676.1:10473-67903 GCA_013397375.1 Toxostoma redivivum
CGCTGCCTCCCCGCCGCTAGTCGGGTGTGTGGTTCCGCCCTTCTTCGCCCTTCAGATTTCCGGGATGTCTATTTCCCGTGGGAAGGGACTGGGTTAAAAAGAACCGGCAGAGTCAATAGCGAGAAGCGCCGCTGCTCTGTGTGTGCATCCTCCGCTTGTCGGTGCGGGGGCGGTCGTGCCCTGCTGCGGTGGAAGGCAGGATGCTCGGTCGGGGGAATGGTCGGGAGCGACTCCGGGGTTCTGCTCCCGTTCCTTGGCATCATGTCTGCAAGTCGGACTTGTGCTGTGCACTGCTCTTGGTCCTGGACTGAATGCAGTTGTCACTTAACGTATTTTTCTGCTCTGTTAAACTTCTATCACATCTTGTGTTTGTCCTGTGAGGACTACTGTTAATGGCTGCTCCCTGGTATCCTGATAGAGTGGCTTTCCTGCTACCCTATATCCTGGACATCCGAGAGAAAGTTTTTGTTGTTGCTTTTTTTTTTTTTTCTTTTAAGTTAGTTAGTTTGTTTATAATGATATAACTTGTCCTAAGGTGGCTGTTTTTCCACGTCTGGTGCTTGTCCAGCAATCTGTTCTTGGTTAAATGCTTCTCCGTATAAAGGTTACAATGCTTGAAGCAGAAGAGATTCAGCCAGTTCCTAGACTTATCTCTCTGGTGTTCCTACTTTTTTAAAGACAAATTTTCCTGGGAGTTAGCAAAAAGCTTAGATAGAAAAAGTGCAGCTGAAAAACAAGCAGACTTTTACCTTGCAAAATCTTTTAATTAGCCAGTATTCCATTACAGAAGTTTTGCATTTTTTAATATTACCAGTCTTGTTCCATGGAACTGGAATTCATTGAGCACACCAAGATACCAGAAAAGGCAAAGCTGCTTTACATCTCTCTAGATAACTTTCTTGTATCAGCATATTTTTATTTTATTTTTCTGCACTAAAAGCATATGCCACACATACTTGTACATTGTTCAGCTAGGAAGAAAATCGAAATTGTCAACAAAATATGCTAGGAGGACAGAACATCTTGAGGATTTTCAGGTTAAATAATTTCTCTAGAAAACTTCAGAATTAAAATTGATTTTTTCCAATATGCAGCTTTGTAACTGAATACATTTTGTAAAAAAAAGTTAACATTTTTGACTACTGTATTTGGAAGATTTTCCAGGAGTCTTTAATTTAATTTACATTTAGAATTACGGGTTATTTTATTTTACTTATATGTTGTTACCAAAATAAATTTTCTTCTGGAGCTGGTGGTAAATAACTATACACAAGATGTAGTAGTGGGTGATATCTAGATCCCTGAAAATAATATTTTAAGCATGCTAGCAATAATTTTAAGATAATGGTTTTAATTTGTTTCACAGTCACAGTTTTAATTTTGTGGTGAGATCTTTATAAGTGGGCTAGGGTGCCACAGCTTTCAGCTGTTTCTGGAAATCTATATCCTTACACTTGTTTAGTTGTTTTGCTTATTCTTGAGACCTGAGAAACTTACATGGCAGTTGAAGTTATCACAAATCCCAGACTCAAAATCAATATGGTGGGGAATGATGGAGTACACTAGGTCTGCTCTTAACAAGTCCCACAGTGACCTCTAGAGTTCAAGGATAAAACATGAGTTGTTAAAATAAAGGTGATTATTTTTGAAGGCATAATTTTCTGTATTAGTTTATACATTTAGTTTATTACTATCCTCCAGACAGTAGGCAGTAAGTAGGTGGCTCATTAGGTTTTACTGCTGGGTTTCATAGGAATGTTCTGTCGGGGAGTCAGTCCCAATTTTCCCTGCTTTGAACAAGGATGCATAAAGTTGCTTTTACAGCAGTTGTGGGAGAACTAGTTATTTTTGTGAAATATGCTGAAAATGGAAAATACCTTTCAAATAGTAAAAGCATTTTCTATTCTTTCTCTTGGCATCGTTTTTTCATACCATAATAAATACTATTTTCAGTCCTTATTTTGTCCTTGTATCAACAGTGCATACTGGCATGCTTTAAAGATTCATAGCTGAGAATATCGTTTCTTCTATTAATTTGTTTTTGTATTCATTTCACTTTCCATTAGGCTATAATAAACTTCCCTGTTCCATATGAAACTTAGTTCTTCTTAATCCAAAAGCAAAACCTTTTAGAAAAATTTGTTTCTGATGATATTAATGTTTGGAGCTGAGCGCTTTTATTCTTAGGCTGTTCATTGGATGCTGTCTGAATACTTCAAGTTATATATTTTGGGAAAAACTGACTATTCCCTTTTCTTGTTGTCATTTTTGCCTAAGTTTGCTTCTGGATAACCACAACTAACCTGACAGTTCAGTTCTATAGTGCTTGAAAGTATCCAGAGAGTTGACTAGATGAATGTACAAATTCATTGAAATTCAAAGGTTATGCAATTGTTTACTGTAAATATAATTTACAAATTCAGTAAGTTTCAAAGCAACTCCTCATTTATAAAGTCTACTTGACTAAAGCAAAGCATAGCAGCAGCTGGTAGTTGTTTGCAAAGGACATTTAAAATTGATTTAAACAATTAACTTTGGTTGCAGGCATTGAATCCTTTGGCTGAAAGCAGCACAGAAGCTGAATGTCTGTTATGTTGCTCTCTTAAGTGAGTTCCAAAAACTGATGTAATTTAGTACTTTCCTTTATCTTCAGTATATATTAATGGTCTGTAGCTCTTTGAAGGTGCAGGGACATGAATAAACCCAAATATTGTAATATTTATGTTAGAAGAACTGGTACACTGGCAGTCGCCTTTGTGATAGTACTTGGAAGATATTTCATCTTCACATCTGAAGTTTTAAGTGCTGGGGAAAAAAAATCTGATTTGTAACAATTAATAATTTTTTAAAATTGTAATTCCTTTTCTTGATGCTTGTGTGTATAAAATGAAATCTTGAATAACTTGTCAGAACTAAGGGATGGCTGATTACTTGCCATTCTGAACTAGTTAATTTGATGCTGAGAATAACTTTGGTCTACAGCTGTGTTTTTTTCCAGTTTTGCTTACATTTGAAGAGTGAAATGTTTTGTTTGGAAATACAAAATTGTCCATTAGGGTAAAATTTGTGTACTTGAAACACAAAATTAATTTTTTAGAATAAGCAATATGAATTTCTTTCCAGTTAAAACCAACACGTCAACTAAGCCTTTGTACTTGACATAGATCTCAGTGACAAAACATAGTAATATTTTATTAAAAGAAGAATTGCATTAAAGTGATTTTTTTTCCTCCAACAGTAATTCTGTGACTGATTATGTTGATCATTGTTGTGGTTTAAGCTTTTTCTATTTAGTTTGTGAGCTGAAAGCTCATTATGGTTGATTTGGTTTTGTCTGCTTCTGGGAACTTCTCTGTATGTTACAGAACTGAGAAGATTAGAAAAATGGATTTTTATTGTTGTTTTTCTTTATTGTGGTATACTGGAAAAAAATCTGTGTGTTTCATAAGGCTGGAAGCTGTTACATGGATATTGTAAGTGCTTGAATTCAAGCAAAGGCATAAGAAAGTGGTACAAAATGGAGTTGAAACTAGCAAAATCTGGAGCAGGCAAAATATCTGGGTGTCAGAACAAAATGACTAATTTAGAGGAAAGAAAAAAGAACATATGCATGCAGTTGCTGAAACTGCAGATTAGGTTAAAATTTGCTTCTTTGGTAACACAGCAGCCGTTTCCATGACCTGCGATATTTCCAAACTCACAATAATGGAGTGTTCTTTAATGTCTGTATGCTAGGGATAAAGGGAGAGTAATATGATGGAGGAATATGATGAGTAAAACCTGTGCAGAGTATAAATACATTAATTGAATAGACATGTTACCACTATGGTGGAATAATATCAGGATAGAGTTGGCTTTATTGAAGGATAAATGAGAGCTCCTTCTGGAACCAGATAGGATTTTTAAATGAAAACTTAAATACACTGATCTGTATTATTATTTTTACTGAAAACTTATGGGCTAGTCTATTTTGATTCTTCTGTGGCATTCATCACCATCAGGTCCAAACCTGTACTTGGATAAAGATAGGTGAATTAAATTAGCCTACTAAAAACTCTACACTTGTGCCCTTACAGTAATCACTGTAATAAAAAAGTTATGGAAATGTACAACTAAAATGGGAAATGAGAGTCAGGCTGCATGGCAGTATTTAGCTCTGGCCATGTATCATGAAAGATTGTAGAAAAAGAATGTGATAAAAAGATCACACAAATTCTTACACTGAGCAGTATCCTGTTAATCATGATTGTTAAGCCAGGTATAACCTCATCTTCAAGTTAGACCACTCTTAAAACAAAAGCTTTTGTTCTCAGTTCTATGTCTCATAGGACACAATAAAGTTGGGCTTATTCACGTGCTATGGTGGAAAGTCTTTATTCGAACTATATATTCTGACTTCTAACGTGATGCCATTGATTTATAGAAAAATGCATATTTTGATTGACAGAGAAGTTGGTTGTTTCAGTGGATTCTTGATATAGTAACTAATTCCTGAACAAGATTAAAAAGGTCATTTCGTATTGATGTAGCAGTCTTGGTGGGGTGGTTGTTTTGCATATAGGTTATCATTCCCTCCTTCCTGTTCCCTCACATGTCTTCTTGTAGAAGCACATCAGGGGCCATGCTATTTCCTTTGTGGATGACTGCTAATGCCTTGTTTTTACAGCTATTTTTCCTATCATACTTCTGTGGGTAATTTTTAAGTACCTAGGTTTGCAAATATATTGTAACCTGGGGCTTTCTGAATTACTTTATGATTTTCAGCAGGCTGTTTGATAAACAGTGTCTTCTAATGTGCAGGCAAGTGTAAGAAAAAATAAACATTTTATACATAGAGTCCTATCTAAATAGCATCTCTGCTCCATATGTTGTAGTACCCATGAGAGGCTCATTATAATCCCTGGACCTTTTGTGCACCAAATACTTCAGTCTGGATAATGCTGTGCTCCATCTGCCTTAATCTCTGAGCTGCACAATGTGAAATTCTTAATGCTTTGACCTGCTATATGCTATCATTTTTGATCTTGGGTTTTTCTTGTCCATGTTTCCATTTCAAACAAGTTTTCAAGGCTGTTGGCTTGAAGTTTGTCAGTTCTACTGAGTTATTCTGAGGGTTTTTGTCCATAAACCAAGTGTAACTTACAGGTGCTGAAAAGCATATGCATCTCTAAAATATTTAATTTTGGTTTATTTTTTGTATTTGGTATTGTTTCTGTTTTTTTTCCCCCCCCAACATCTTTTAAGTGTTGTGATTTGTTGGTCTTATTCAAGGTATCAAACTGGGCAGAGATCCAGAAATATGTGTTAAGGAAATTATTCTTTTCAGCAAACAATGCTTTGCTTGCCTCACTAGTATGCATTTAAACCTGTCATCATAAACCAGATACTGCACTGTATTTCAGAATTTCATTTGAGAAACATGATGCTTTTAAAAGCTAGAGATTTTTTAGAAATCTCTAAGAGCAGAATATTATCTTCAGGAGTGATGGCTATCTTATGTTTTCTTTGTTAAAAAAAACTCCAACCAGAATTTTTCTTTTAATTTTAAGGGTAATTTTTGTGTCTACCCTTTACCCCCCTAAATTCTCTCTTGTGACTGCAGTAAATGCTTATCACTACTTTTTCCCCTTCTTTTCTCCTACAACCATCAAAATATAAGAAAAGACAACACTGCACCTTTTAATCCAACAGTATTTATGAGTTGAGGATTATCCATTCACATGTCCAGTAGAAGGTAGTGCTGCAAACTGCCTTTCTGCTGCCTGTGTTCCAGCTCTTCCCCTGTGGCAGTGCAAGACAACTTGAAGCCCCTCATATGGAAAGAGTGAGGGGTAGTTTCCCATTCACTGGCACTTGGGTAGTGAACTATTTTGTCAACAGTTGCATGGCAACTCTGCATGTGCATTTACTTGTCTGTGCTTTTCAAATGGGAAAGCTTATGAAACAGACCTGGCAAAAATGTGTGCACTGTTAAGTCAGATACTGACATGTAGTAACTTACCTTTGTGTTGAAAATGTTTCACTATATGAAAGGACTTAAGATTAAAGATGGATTGTTTTTAAATAGTTCTTCTCAAATTCTTTGAAATTTGTGTGTAAATGTTTGCTGTCTTTTGGGAAGAGAGGCTTCTGCTGACCGGCTCAGTTTGTGTTAAGGAGAAAAGCTCTCCTTTGCTATGGGAGGTGGGGAACCAGGAAAAGTTCAGAATGTAGCGCATCATTATAATTGAAGGATTCATTGTTTTGGTGTGCAGGGGAGATGGAACCAGTGGTTTGATCAGTAACCAAGAGGAGAAAATTCAGGACAAGTAGAGAAGTCCTTCAGCATATGAGCTGTTGTTGGTTTTGGTGGCTTTCCAAATGGATTGCTTGTAGGGGTGCTGCTGGTGCTTTTCCCCTCATGTTTTTTATATTATGCCATGTAATGCTACATGTGTTCAAACTCACAAAAGTAGGACTTTAATTCCCAGTGTTGTCCATAGCTGCTAAATACTGCTGGTGTTGCCTTGTCCAAATGGTGTACTGGGAATGAAACATTTTGTCTTAGCAGTTTTAACCTGATTGCTAGATTCTCCGTCACTATTAATTATCTTGTAGTTCTAGGAAACATATGGTTGGTCTCCTGTGGATTGTCTGACCAATTACTTCTCTTCAGATTCTAGATTTTTTCTGTAGATACTAGCATGGGGCTTCTGCAAGAAGTTTATAATAAGATCTGTCCATGGATTTAGTAGAAAGGATGGGATGAATATTCATGTTTCATTATAATTGAAAAAGAGGTTTGGTTCTGAGGACTTTTAAAAAAGTCAAGTTGTTTGATTTCTGAATTTTTAAAAATTAATCCCAAATCAACCAATTGTGATACATGTGTCAGACAGTGTTTTCCTGCTCAAGTTATTCTAGAGAATGTGGTGAATATATTTGTGAGTAAGGTCTCAAAATGGTTTTTTATGGCTGACATTGCTATTAGAGTGGAGGAGGTCTGAGATGCCAGACCTCATAGCAGAGGAGTAGAGTTCCAGCCACAAAACTCAAGATGCAGTTCAAAGTAAATAGGTTGAGAGAAGGGTATTAAGGTGTAAGCAATGATGTAGTCAGAAGGTAGACAAAACCCTAATTTTTTAGAGATTTTATTTTTATGTGGCATATTTTCCAAAGGTAAAGCTCTGCTGATTGAGGAAATTGTCTCTTTTGGTGGATTGATTCTAATAACAATTTTTAAATGATAGCTGAGAGTAAATCCTTATAGCTTTTGTCTTGAAATGATGAGGTTTTTGTTCTGTTTCACAACCTATTTAAAATTATTTGTAAAAGTGGTTGATGCAAATTGAAAATGTTTGCACAAAATATTCATAAAGAAAATGACTGAATTATAAGCAGCATAAAAATTTAAACTTCTGAGGAAGTTACAGATGATGAAATATTTCCACTTAAAAAAATAACTAAAACCCTTTGAAGGTGAATGTCAGAAGTCATAGTCTTAGAAGACAGTTCATGTGATTGTGAAGTTATTAATATCTGTAAAGAATTCTAATGAAGATTATGCAGATGGCTTACTTTGTAGAACTGGGTTTTCTAAGTTTTATGGTTTTTGGAATTAAGAAGCTCTATCTATGACAGATATACTACTTTCAGTACTATTTCATCAGAATATTATCAGAATAATATCGGTTTACATTCTGCATACCAATAGTTCATCACTTCCATGTTTCTGAAAATACAACAAAGAAAAAATTGTTATATTGTGAAATTTTAAATACTTTGTAAGAGGATTGAATGAAACTGTATATATTTATACTTTCCATTATTTTAACTGAAAAATAACTCTATGTTCTTGAATATAAACACAAGCTGATCTACCAGGGATTCCTTAGGCGGAAGCAGCATCTTAAAAGGGAGTTGCCAATAGGTGAAGGGCAGCATTTCTTACACTGAAACTGCAATTCTGTGAATTAGGCTTGAGTCTATGCAGCAGTACCTGGACATTTTGCTTTTCAGAGATACAACTAATACAATCAAACAGCTGGTGTTTCAGTGCACTTTGTAGGTGTTTTCCAAGCACGTTCAGTGGTTCAGGGCTAAATAAATAGATGAGAGATATATAATACATGGAGTTGGAGTGAAATCATCCCATGTGTCATTACATAGCTGCGTTAGTCTGCCAGCGTGCTTTTAACTTTGTGATGGAGTGGTGATCAAAGAGTCATTGTGTTATGGTGTGTCCCTATGATATATGCGACAATTTGAACTGATTTTACGTTTGCAGTTAACACAAGTGTGGAAATAAATGCATTTGTGCATTTTCATTTGTGAGAATATTTAAAAAAGAAAATGTGATGTGTTGCAAATAGCTTTCCACCTTTGGGAGTGAAAAATTAATAAATACCAGTGTATGGAGAGAAAATTATTTGCAGTGCTTATTTTTTTCCAAAATGCATTCTTAAATTTTGTCTTGTTGGATTGTTTTTCTTCTTGTTTACCTGCCACATTGAGTCATTTTAATCGAGTACTTCTGTTAGTTCAGGATCACAAGTTATGTTCAAATTGGTAAAGGGTGTATGTGAAGTATCAAGCTCTGTTCTGTAGAACAGGCATTTAAAATCTGATGAAGATTTTCTGGTTTGTTGGTTTGGGGTTTTTTTTCCATTCTCATGTGTACACTAATTTTTTTTCACTCTGGATATTGTGAGACTCTAACAGATAATACATTTATTTTAATTGTTCCGTGTTTAATTGCTACATATTTATGCTACTTCAAATTTGTTTTATAACGACTTTTCTTCACTTTCCTTCATGTTTTTCAGATTATGGCACAGGCTCAGGGTTTGAGGAAGAGATACATTAAAGCCTTTTTGAAAGGTTTCTTTGTTGCTGTTCCTGTGACTGTGACTTTCCTGGACAGAGTTGCCTGTGTCGCAAGGGTGGAAGGAGCATCCATGCAGGTATTGCTGGAAATATCTTGTGTCTGTTAGGAAATCGAAAGGTGGTTCTCCACTGATAATAGCAAGGTGAAAAAAATCTTTTTGTCAGTTGCCATTAAATGGCATTCTAATATGGAGTAGTTTAATTTCTACTTTGTTAAATATTTTGTGATGTGAAAGAAAAGATTTTGAAAATAAAACTTCCCAAAATTCTGGGTCAGTAAAAGGAAAATATATATGGAGAAATAGTGATAGATTGTTTTGATATCTTCCTAAACATTTAGAAATATTTGAAGCAATGCCTTTTATCTCTTGGGATTCAACTGATGACTCACAAAGAGGCTTTATTAATTTTTAGTAGCTACATTATAGTAACTGTATGGCAAAACTGTTTCTTGCTATACTTGTTCTTACTAATGAACACATTTGGCACCGTTGCAGGAAAGAATACTGAAAGTGGCGTGAACCTACTATTATTGCTTATGTTTATTAGGAAATAGGTATGAGTTCACTGTTTTTACTTTGATTATATTGAATGTTTATGCAGCATAAGCAATTAAATAGAAATAGGATGTGTAACATTTAGATGACAAATAAATACTCATGAACACTATTTTGTTTTCGCTGTTTATTTGGTTTTGAAAAAGCTATATTTTAATGTAGATAGAAAATTTCCATATTGTTACTTTGCATTTTAAATCATGTGCACTGCACATTGGTTTGCATCACCACTGATAATTATGATGTATTTTGTTCCAATGTTGCAACATTCCAATTAGCAGAGAGTAAGGATTTGATTCTTGGATGTCAAGCTCTCTCTTCTGATTGTCTTAATAAGCTCAGAATCTTGAAGAGAGGTTTCACAAAAATCAAGACCAGTTGCTGGAGTTTGAGTTATGCAAAATTTACATGTGGGCTAGAAAACTCAGGCTTGAACCTGCAGTTGGCTGATTTATGTTTAATATTCTAAAAAGCAGGTGGTGGGGAGGCGGGGATGGTAAGGTGGCATTGTGTCTTTTGTGGCAATCTGATGTTTAAACTCTGTCAAGAAACTTCAGCAGGCAGCTCTCACATCAAGAACAGAGAGTAAAATCATCTTACTCCAGTAATTCTACAATCCAGGGCCAAAAGCTAGGTGTAATGTAAATTATCTTTGCCTTTTTCATGGATGTTATTCTGAATATCATTGATGACCAGTGAAAGAGCAGAGAATCTCAGGCTTGCAGTTGCAGAGCTAGAAATTTGCACTGAGGGAGGGAAAGCTCTGAAAAACAGTTTTGTTATCTTTTATCTATCTTCAGACAGGAAAAATTCAAATACATAGCACGGCATCTAGAGAAGTACAAAATCAGCCAGATGAGTACAACTCCCCTGTTTTCCATCTTTACATTTTTTGCCTTGGCTGCAAAGGCGTGGCATTTTTTGCCTTGTCTAGGGTCACATGGACCATTCAAAATGCAGATTCATGTTGGATTTTCTGGTTTTGGCTTTCTGCCTTTGTTTCTGCTTTGTGGGTTTTTTTGCTATTAGTGAGTGTGACCTGAGCATTTAAATTTTGAGGTGTTGGTTTTTTTTAGCATACCATGTTGCCATTCATTGTTTGATCTTTTCTGCCTCTGTAATAGTGTTCTATTTGACATGCATTATTGCTTAATAGTTTTGCTTCAGTAGCTGGAAAGAAATTTATTAGATTTCCCTCTTCACAAGTCCTGTTGTGCCCTTCTGGTTAATCCTCAGTTTTATGTTTTCTTTGAAGTCAGTCCCAAGTGTTTGAGAGTGCTCTGGTATTGTTTTGGAGTGTTGCTTCTCTATTCACTTGAAGAGCATGTAGTTGACTGTGGTTTATCCATGGAAGATTTGAAAAACACTACAGTTATTTGCTTAGATTTATTCAACCTGGCTAAGGGAATATTCACTGGATTATTGAAATTGAAGCTTTTCCCTTGCTGTATCTGTTAACTAAATATTCCCTCTGTTGATTGAAAAATGGATAGCTTGAAAGCTGACATTTAGAATTTTACCGACACCTCAGTGTCTGTAAAACTCTCTGGTTTTATTCTGAAACAGAACTTAAATAGAGGTTTGTTTTAAACTTCTATGCAAATGGCCATTTTTCAGATTAAAAAAACAATTGTAGTGCTTTTAATAAGATACCAATTTCCTTGCTAAGATTTATTAGACATCTATGCCAGTCTGACAGGGACACAATTATAAGGAATATATCCCTCTCTTTAAGAGTAGCTTGAAGGAGTACTGGTCATGTTGCAATTCTGTCGGTTAACTGTGATCTTTGGAGAGTGATCTATGTCAAATATATCTGAAAGCCATAGGGATGAGGAAGAATGAAGTTCAGTCAGTTTGTAATCAGCATGTATTCTTCAATCACATGCTTCTAGTGATACATTGTCTCAATTTGATATCATGGTAAGATTCCCAAGAATTTGTTTGTAATAGACCTCTAAAATGTCTAGCTGGCTTTGCCTATTCATAATTCTGGCTCCTGCTGAGCCTGAAATTAAAAGTTTTGACAAGAAGCAGGAAATACATTTCTCTGTCATGCTTGCTCTCCTACTCTTGTTCTGTGCTGTGTGCTCTCTCTACCCCTACAGTTTCTCCTTTTCTTCTGGACCAGCCTTACTGCTGCTTTGTAGTTACTTATGATGGGAACACTTTTTGACACCCTGGCAAGCATATGAATAAAGCTTCTAATGGGAATGCGAATTTTTCTGACCCAATCAATTATGACAGTCTTCGTGTATTCTATTGTCTCAAGCTGATTTTGTATTTGTCACTGATTTCAGCCACCTGTCATAATTTCATTTGTGCTGACTTCAGTGTATATGTGTATTAACTCGAACCTATAGGGAATAACAGTGAACTATTGAAGTTTATAATTTTAACAGTTTTAATAGTTTCATTACCTTCTCTTTTATTTCCAAATTTACTGGGTTTTTTAATCGTCACATGAGACAGTTTTGTTGCTTGGGATTTTAGATGGATGTGCTCATCTAGCATTCTACCAGTAGTGGGTTTCTAGTGAGTTGTAATCTGTTTACAACATTAAATGTAACTGATACAAATAACTGATAATAAGATTTTTTAATGGCTTGTGGATTTTTTTTTGTGTGTGACTTCTTGTAGTGCAGTCTGTATACTTTTAAATGTTTGTTGTCATATGGACATCTTGATATTGATTTATGCTATTTTTTTTTGAGTTTCATTGTTTATCTGGTATTATAAACTCTTCATACATAAAGATGTGGAAAAGGAACCCCTCATGGATATATAAATTTGTAAATTCATTACATCTGATGGCCTGTTTCCAAGTGGGATAGAAGATGACAGTGTATGTGCAGCTTTATATGCAAGCTCTATTGCAAACAGTTGAATACCAAGGATTATAGAAAATGGCCTGACCAGCGATCTCTGATGAAGCACTCATGTTTCTGCAGCAAACATTATTGAATGTTCTATTCCATTATGCATAATAGCAGTTGTAATTATTCTGTGGCAGTTTCTCCTAACTTTATTATTAGGATTACTGTACCTAAGCCTGTAAGCTCATGTGAATATTCTTTGTGTTCCCCAAGCTACAAGCAAATAAGTTGTGACCTTCACTAGCAGCATAACAACTATCAAGTTAATCATTATTTATAGCAAAAGGGCATGTTTTTACCCTCATACTTATGGAGCCTCATGTCCTATGAGGCTTCATCATATGACTGGGGATCTCAATTTGCATGCTTTTAGCATTAGATTAGTTAGTAATTGGAAAGAGTAATGTTTTGTGGCTTCTGCAGCACAGTTTAAATTAAGACCTGTGTGCCTCATTTGTAGCAGGCTTTTATGCCAAAAACTTGAGCAAAGAAGTTATAATGCCTCAGACTAGAAGGAAGAAGCCCCTGTGTCACTCTTTCTTACGAAAAGCTCTTGTGACCCTATTTGTTGACTCCTTTTGCAGAAGTTGTATTTTGATTTTGCTAGACCTGAAACCTTACTACTAGTTAAAATATCATGAGGAATAAGTTGTATTGTTTCTGTACTTGTTTATTGTTATACTTGTGTAGATACTCAATTTGTGTAATTTACAGTAGAGAAAGGCTTGCTGAAGGATTTAGCCTTTTATTTTTTAAAGACAATAGTGATTGTTGGTGTAAATAAATAGTTTTCCTTCAGTTTCTTCTAACAAAACAGTGTTATTGTCTGAACATTCATCAGGTTTTTTTGTGAGAGAGAAGAAAAAAAACCTACACTGTTGTATTTTTCTCAAACACAATTCTAACATGTAATGAATTGGATATTCACCCTGTATGTCAAAATGAGTTCAGGTATTGTTAAAAATGCATTTAGAGTGCTTTAAGTTAAAAAAGCTTATGCAATATATAAATGTGTTTAAGTTCTAAGGCATTTCCTTTGTTTAAATGCAGAAAAAAATAGGAGAAATAGGAGTCAACTGGGATAGCACAGCTAGGGCAGTACTGTAACTACATAGTGTATTTCTCTGTAAGATGTAGTTGATGTAAGTTTATTTGATGCAAGAAGTGTGTGAACACTCCTTTAGATATTTTCTAAGTGTCAGCTGTGAGATCTATTATCTTTTGGAACAATGGTTTAAAGTTTCTATTTGTTTCATCCTTCTCTTTTGGCATTTTAAGGCAGATACCTTTGAGTATTAAGGAGTTTACTTTGTGAGACTATGTCATAAGTATGATTCCTGCTTTGTAAGATTGGCCTCTGCTTTATACTTAATATTGTTGTAAGCTTCTGGCCCTTTTGTACCTACATTTGGCAAAGTGAGAATTATGTAAGTCACTTGTATGTATATATTTGATCCTTTGTTGGAAAATGCTGTAAAGGTGATAAATAATTCTGGAAATCCTGATTAAAAATTAATAATAAAATAACTGCTAATTAGCTCCTGGATTTCATTTATCTGGTTCTTGCAGTGCATTGAGTCTAGTAAATAAAACAGCAATAAGCATTAATATATTTATAGCTTAGTGTACTGGTTTGAAGGCAAAACCAGTGAGAGATTCCAAGTCAGAAATACAATTTAATAGGAAAAAAGAGAAAAAGTAAAATACATGCAATAGTACAAAAGAAAATCACTGACAGAGTCAGAATCCAACCTGACACCCCGTCACTCGGGGTGTTGGTAACAGTCCCATTAAATGGTGGCTGCATCCTCCTGGATGACAGATGTGGTTCAGTTGAAGCAGTGCTCCTGTAGAAGGTGCAGTTTTCCTCCAAAGGTCCAGCGATGATGTGGAAAGGTCTGGTTTTCCTCTGGGATCCCGTGGAAAAAAGCTGCTCTGATGTTCCAGAACTCAGTTTTTATCCAGGTAGGAAAGGCTTGGCTCCTCCCCCTGGCTGGAGCATCTCCCAATGGGATGATGTAATTTTATCAGTCATTCAGTGGGTCCCAATGGCCCATTAACAGAAAATATCTTCCTGGAGAAAGGATGGGTTGTGGAAGAGATAAAGGGCACTGCCCCCGATGGTTTTAACAGATGGCCCATTAGCAGCGAATATCTCCCACAGAGATAAGGATCACCGCTCAACCTCATTTCAACAGATGGTGATAGAATACATACTTTTGGGCACATCTTTACATTGTAAACCAGGGCACTTAGACTCAGAGCTTTTATCTATGGACACTAAAGTGATCTGCTTTGATCCCCTGATTTACCTAATTAGAAATTTTCCTGTAGCCCAAAATGTAAGTAGCCTTGTTTGGTCTTTAACTAAACATAGGATGTCATATCCCTCCTCCTCTTCCTACCATGTTTATTCTTTTGACCTATCATATAGCTTATTGTGAATTACATCCACTGAGGATCCTACCACATGACTTCCTCTTGCACTTTGAAAAACTAATTTTTCACAAGTCCTGCTTGAACTATGACAACCAATCTGTTTAGCAATGATGAATGAGAAACTGTAGTAAAGAGAAATCAGCACTTCTGAATTGCTTTTGAAGTTAAAAATAAATATTAAATAACTATTTTATTTTTTGAGCAAAGTTTATGGAATAACAATAGAATTAAATTCGACACTGTGTAATTACTAGGGTTGAGAAGAGTTATTTTCAGACTTCCTGTTGGTTTACTCATCAGAGCTGCCATCAGTTTGGAGAGGGTGCTATCAGCAGTGAAAGTAGTGGTTTATGTGATGGTTCCAGTTAGTGTTCCTCTTCTACAAGAACAACAATAAATTTTTTAGCTAATGTTGCAGTTATTGTACAAAGGCTGGGTAGCCTAGTTTCAACACTATATACTTTATTACATATATCACCTAGCTCGAGAATCTGCATTAGCTGTTATCCCTTGGCCAACTTGGGAGGTAGTGTAATTGTATTTGGAGACTCTGAAAAAGCTTCCTGAAAAATAAACTATTATAAAACTTCAGTCTGGAGAACTTTTAAATAATTTCTGTCTAGTAAAAGGAGTCTCTGTTTTAAAATAAGCCTTGCAAATGTAAATAATGACATCACTGTGATAGACTTCTTCTTTCCTCTGCCCTTTCCCAAGAGTTAACTCAGAGTCAGCACTGATCACGTACCTTGGTTTTGTATCATATCACACCAAATAATTTTGGGGGATTTGATGTACTTCCTAATTGATTCACACCTTTTTGTGTCCTGTTATGGAAGGCCCACGTTTATTGCCAGGGTCAGTGTGGGCTGTAGGTATAGGGCTTGTTTTTTCCTCTTGCAAAGGATGCTGAGATTAGTATTGCTATAAGTACATATTTCATTTTTAGTGCTTTATGCTTTTATAAATAGTAAGATGCCTGAAAAAGCTTGTTTGCTTGTTTGTTTTTTTTTTCACGCTGGGAATTCGTTACTTGGTTCTCCTTTGATTTTAATATTAAATGATAAGCAATAACAGCAATATTTTCTTTTCATCAGGCTTGCCATAAGTATGTATCCTATGTAATCTGATTTGCATGCAGTAGTGCATTGAAAGATGTGAACTAGAGTTTGTCATATATTAATGATATTTGACATGCCATTTAAGAAAGAAATGTATTTCAAATGTATTTCCTCTAATTCAACAGATTCTTGGCCTCTTACTGTAAGTGGGTATGTTTTTAGCAATTCTAATGGGTTTCACCTGTTGATGGAAAGAGAATTAGGTAGAAGATGGAGAAAGGAAATATAGATCTAAATGTAGATCTATTTTTCTCCCCTTCTCTCAGCCTTCTTTGAATCCTGGGGGAAGACAAGCATCTGATGTAGTACTCTTAAACCACTGGAGCATTAGAAATTACGATGTACAGCGTGGGGACATTGTGTCACTAGTGTAAGTAATTTTGCATACATTTCAATAGATACTTATGTAGCTGTTGAACTGCTGGTGTTTCATCTACAATAATGTAGAGATATACATGAGCAAGGAACATAACATTTTTGTAGAGCATTATTGTTATTTCTATTGTCTGTTTTCAAAACTCAGATGTTCAAAGAATGTATTACTAAGTTTTTATTTGAAAGGAAGGCAGTGCAAGATATCATGTGATACCAAAGCAAGTGTATTTGTGTACCAAAACTGCCAAGAACAAAGAGTTGTGAGATAGAAAATAGATAAAATATTACGTGGCTTAAAGTAGTATAGTTTTAAGTTGCTTGACTATGTACTTATGAGAAAAATTTTCAATTTTCCTTATCAACTAATACTGTATGTTTTTCTTCCTGGTGAACTATGTCTAATGAATAAAACTTTAGAGAAGATCACAATAATTCAACCACCTCCATAAAGGACAAATGGAGCAAAATATATAATTTTATGTTTAAAATTGAGAGGTCTACTTATCAAGCCAAAAGGTGGCAGTGTTTTGCTGTTGAAAATACTCTAGACTAACAGGGGACAGAATCTTCATTTCAGCCTTAATATAATATAGAAATAGAATGTCAAAGTGCTCATAACTGATGCAGGGTTATAATACATACTCATATTATATGCTTGGAGAGCTTAAGCTTAAGGTTTTAGTTTTGTAAGTGAAATGCACAATATGTAGATTGTAACAGAAATATCTTTGGAAGCCATATTATCTGCTTGCCTTTTTGTCATCTATCATTTCTAATTTTCTCATTTTTTTGCCTACCTCTTCACTGTAGTGGTAATTTGTAAGACAATTTTCACTACCAGCTCTTAAAGCCAACTCTCTCAGGTATTCTTCTTTTGCTAGACACTTAAAATTTGCACTATCTGATTTTCTGTCTTGTAAAATTTTCTGTAAGTAGTCTAGCTACAAATATGAGTTCATTCATGTTTGCTACAGATAATATTGCAAAAGGACTCCAATTTCAGATGACTTAATGATTGCTGTAAAATGTGACTCTGCCTGTGTGTTCATCCCTCTGCCCAAGTCATGCTCTGGTGATTGTTAAAAGAGTCAGTATAACTGATTTGTAATAATAGACTGAACAGAAAATGAGCACGTTGTCTGATCAGAAAACAAAATTAAGAGTTGCATTCCTATTATACTCCTTGAATGTTTGTGATTCTGTCTGAGCCATCTGCATTGGTTATTTTCACTTTGCTGTATGTTTGAGCATGACAACTAGTATTTTAGATGCTGTGGGGATTTTTGTATGTTTGGAAACTTGTCCCTAATCTTGATGGAGTTTATGTACACTGACATAGAAGAAGTTGTATTTATGCACTGTAAGGAAGTTTTTCTTAGTCTTTGGGAAGTCCACTGGATAATCAGATCAGAGTACTCCAAAAGCACTTTAAGATCAATACAAAGGAAGTTGAACAATGTAAAATAATCTATTGG
Source organism: Toxostoma redivivum (assembly GCA_013397375.1). Lineage (NCBI taxonomy): Eukaryota > Metazoa > Chordata > Aves > Passeriformes > Mimidae > Toxostoma > Toxostoma redivivum. The sequence continues at coordinate 28,179 of VXBI01001676.1, forward strand.
ATAGTTTTAATATAAAATATCCTTCAATGTTTACATTTATTAGTAACAATTTTTAAGTACCTTGTGACATGGGTTTGTTAGAAGCAGTTTTGGCTTCCTTATTGTATTGTTCAGTTTTTGTGTTGTAAAGTCTTGCAGGATATAGTATCTGGATGTGATTTTGTACTTGCCATTTTTTGAGACTTAATTTTGCTATACAATGCTTTTATTATGTAAACAGGCTAATACATTTATCTTTTTCATTTTGGTTGTTTACCTATGATTTCTATAACTCGTATATATGCATGAATTTTACTTGCTGGTCCTCAGCATCTGATTTAGGTAAGGCATCAATGGGGAAGGCCAATCTCCAATCAGGTGCTCCTTTACTATTCCTCTCAGAAATTCAGTTGAGAAAGTGTTGGTGTGACTGAGATAGGCAAATGGGTATGTAAGCCTTTGTTTTGTATCCTTTTTGGCTGCTTTACTTTTACTCTTTGCCAAGTTGTAGCAGAAGATAATTTAGAGGTTGTGGAAGGGTGTTCTTTTGCAGAACAAGAGCTGAAGTAAAATAATCCTTCATAGCAGCATGACCAGGGCCATTCAGACTCATCTCTTTGCTCCAAGTTTTGGCTGTTGACCCCCTACTTACAATGGACTTTGCTAGCTGGGATCTCAACAATCCCTTTAGGAATTGTGGTAGAAACAGCAGCCATCCAGAATGACATGGTGTCTCTGATGGTATGAAGAAAGCAAAGAGATGAGTTAGTCCTGGTGATCCTGTATGCCTCAGAAGAGATTCAGTGAGCCTGTGGTCATGATTCTGATACTGCTTGCAGATCTGAAGGGTTTTCCTCTGTTGTCTAATCTAGTTCTTGATAAACGTGTATATATATTTATTTTATGATTTTGATTGCAAATGAACACCCAAGTACTCCAGTACTTGGTGGTGTTTATACCTAGTAGAGGTTGTAGGTACTGAATGGAGACTGCATGTGTCTGTCATCTTGGACACCCATCCCAAACATAGCTGTCAAATTAGCCTCTGTATGCCCACATGTGCATTTACCTTGTTTTAAACAATTTAGACATTTAGAATGGCATTAGTCTTTAAAAAGATTAGAGTCAGGTAAAACCAATGGAGATAATAAGTTGGTAGCAAAAAATTATTTCTTTAATTGCAGTTTACAAATAATTATATGTTACCTCAGCCTTTAGAATATTTTTTTCCCTTTAACTTCAACTCATTTTTATTGATACCAGAATTAGGAGACCTCAATGTTACATGCTGTAACTTTTGAAAGCACAATTTTAAGTTGATTCAGAACTAAGAAGAATGTTATCATTCTTAACTTGATCACTTACTCGAGTGCTTAATTTAGGTACTGCAATATTACTGGCACTTAATACATTAAAAATCAAAACAGGAATTATTTTTAAATAAATGCAGTAATTTAAATTATTCTGTCTTCCAGAATATTACTTTTCCATCTCTTAAATGGATTTAAAAAAAGAAAAAAATGTGTTATATTTTAAGTTTTGGAAATGCATTTATTTGTCTTCAAAGAGAAAAAATAATCATGTAACACATGAGGTCATCTTTCAAAGACGAATGCTTGTTTTTGCCAGGCAGACTTTGATTTTTCAATACTTTTGTGTTGAAACAGGTGTCTATCGTGTAAGAGCTTACCTGAGGTAGATCTCAACAGTTGTATAGAGCTTTATCAGATTTTGCAGAATGAGTTATAAGATATGTAGTGTTCTCTCAGCTGGTTTTACTCTGTAAAGTTTGAGTGCCAGCAGCATTGTAGCAGGAGCCGTATGTGTCACAGTGGGGGTTGTACAGCTTGTGCAGTTGCCTGGGAATACATGCTGCAGCTGCACTTCCTAATACTTATAGAGATAGTGCTCTTCTACTGCACATTAAGGGATATTTTTGCCAACTTTACTTGTATGCAATTTGTTTTCTACTGTGTACAAATGCAGGCGTTGTTATAGAAAGATGTTGCCAAAGAGTGATTTCTAGGTCTAGAATTCATTTTGGTTGCTGTTATGGAAAACCTCCTGTCCTGACAGCACAATCACACCATCTTTTTATTCCAAAATTATTGTTTTAATGTAGAAAAAAGCACTTAGATTTTCAAATGATGAAAAGTTATGGTTGTAAATATTCACAGACACTATTTTTGACCTTGAGGTCAAAAATTAGAGGTTAATTTAAAGGTTGTGCTGTGTCAGTAATAGAGAGAACACCTTCTCCAGTGTTTGACTGAGAGCAGGAACCTGCTTGCTGGATAAGTTGCCAGGTGTCCCTCCATTGCTAATTTAGAATGTGTTCTTATGTGTCAAATAAAAATAGCTATGTTAAATTAATCTGAGGGGAAAAAAAAGAGAACCATGCTGTTTGTTCTGTACATTCTGTGTGGTAACATGCTTTTAAAAGTATGAATTATAGTAGCTAAATGAGCAGTACACTTAAAAGCATGTTTTTAAAGGTCAGCTATAAAAACAAGGAAATAAGTGTTGTATATTTTGTCAGCTTCTTTTGAGCTCTCATATAGAAGTATAATTGCTTTAAATACAAACCTAATTTTCTACATAGAAAATTTCTTGACATTAAAAAAAAATCCCCAAATCATACTTCTTTTCTCCAATCCTTATTATCCTTATGAGGGATATTAAGTGGTTTCTGTCACTGCTTCCTCAGACCTATCAGTAAACTCCTTTATTTTGGGTAAACTGCTAACACTCATGTGAGCTTGATCTTTGAAAAATCCAGTGCAGATCATCATTCTGGAGGTAGAATCAAAGTACTGCATTTGAGGATGTTTCTGCAGCTGTGTCCCTCACTGGCATCTGTTCAGAAATGAGAACTGGAAAAGATAATTGTGATGATGATTTTATGTGATGGTTCAACAAGTTTCAACCTATACACACAAATCTGAATAATGCAATTTTTGAAGGAATGTAGTCTTGTTTAGTTGATGAAAACAAGAGTTCTCAAATGGTGCAAACTGAATATATGTTATTCATAGAAGATCACTAATTGGAATTTCATTATTGAGACTAGCTTAGTAAAATAAATATCAGTAAGAAGGTACTTACTGAAGGAACTGCCTTTAATTTGAGTTAGTTGTAATTATGAAATGATTTTTTACTAAATGCTGATAGATATAACATGAATGGATATGTTGTGGTTATTGCATTATGTTTAAGAAAGCTTCGTTCAGACTAAACTACTGGACAACCTTTTATGAATACCTCTGCTTGGATTTCTTAAGACTTCCAATTTCTGTTCTATTTTTGTTTGTACTTAGGTCTCTGTACCAAGTCATCTGTCTTCTGGCAGGTAGGACACTGCAAAGGAGGTTGTGCTGACACAGAAGCTAAATAATCACTTTAGTTTCTGTGTCTCAGTGACCTCAGAAAATCTTTTCCTATTCTGTTATTTTAGCTGGGAAACCCCCCCCCCCCCACCCTCTCATGTCTTTTCTTGATAAAAATCAAATATATAGTTCTACTTTTATCATCTGTGTTACAATATATTCTTAGTGTGGGTATCATACTATATATAAGTGTGTTAATACTGTTGGTGGAAGAAAGCCTTGCATCTTCTATTTATAAAGTAAAATCCTTTTTCTAAGGACATTTTTCAGATACTGTTCATGATCCTTGGCTGTATTATGAAGTACTCAGGAGGGGTTTAATAGGCAGTGATTGCATTACTGTGGAAACTGAGCAGTTGTGGAGGAAAGAAGTTGTTGCAGTTGAAGTTATGGTTGTTGCATTTAAAGTCTATGGATATGACTAAGAAGTTGACAAGATTTAATTACAAGAATCACTGCTGGAAGTCTGGCTACACTCTTTAGGCCAAAAAGTCACATAAATGAAAGTTATAGTTTACAGATTGTTTAGTGGTTAAATTGCAAGTTGAAGATTTAAAGGTAACTATATTTATTTTTTAAAAGGTAATGATGAGGAAATCAGATTGCCTTTGCTGTTTGTGAAAGAGGTATTGATTGATAGATTGATTGATTAAGAAGACTACGGTAGAGTTGTAAGTGGTGTTGTGAAAAATTCATATTCTGGTTGATTTTGATTTTGTTGGACTTGCTATTGAATTAAGTACCTTGCTGTTGAATTTAGAAACAAATCGTTGCTTGCTGAACATTTATTAGACTATCTATTAGAATACCACATTGGAACTTTACTAATTCCACTTCATTATTTACCCAGTTGTTTTAGGTTTTGGATTTGGTTTGTTTGTTAGTTTGTTTGTACTCAGTTTTCCCGCATATAAGATAGTCTTTGTGTTTTATTTAAAATGCAACATTGAGAGACTTGACAAAAATAATTAGTCAGATAGGCAGTCTGTGGTATTTGGTTGAATTTACTTCTGAGGTTAGTAGCATGAAGTTTCTTTAAGACCCATTGTAGTGAAAGTGGATGGAGATTAGTCTTGCCCACTTCAGAAGCAAAATACTTAAAAATAGAGATCTGTAGATTACCCTATATAGAACAGCTTTAATTTTGATGCTACTGAATTGGTACTGTATATAGAAATGTATTGACTTATCTATATTTACACTGGAATAACTGTGAGTTATAGTAGTGTTGCAACTCTGCTAGATTAGGATGTAAATAATAAACAATTTGAAGTTACACAAAAATATAAGTATGTCTGATTATTTGGAAAGTGAGAAAGATGTGAGAAAAAATGGTTATGTTTTGATCTTCAAATTGTAGGATGATCAGGTGTTAGCAGCTTAATTTTTACATTAGGAGGCCCTAGGTTCTGCTGTTGGAGGAGTATTAACAGTTATTTTCAATCTCAACATTAACTGATCTGTTAATCCATTTTAATTATTTTTACTTCACCTTTTAGTGATCACACAAATGAAGAAGAGGAAAAAACCTATTTTACCAAATGACATAATTTTTACCTTTTCAATAAAAAAAAATTTAAAAATTGAACAGCACAGAATAGTTTTTTTATACGCTTCTGAATGATGGGCAGTCACAGTATGTTGGAGGTCCTGGGTCTAAGTGGACAGCTGGTTGGAATGTTGCAGAAATTGCAGTGGTGATTTGGTTGGCTGGAAAGCTGTCTCTGATCCTATAACTCTGCTTTACAGTAGGATGGCTGTCTGCCCTGTGAAGGTCATGTTGAGCAAAAGGAGCTTGAAATCTGCCTTGGTTTAGAAAAATGTTGCTTTTACCTTTTGAAATAGTTATAATTTAGATATTAGGAATATGCTTTGCTGCAGCAGAATCTGCTGTCGTGTATGTACAGAAAGGTAACAGTATATGTTTCCTGAACCTTTTTTCTTTGAACGTTTTTAACTTTGAAAACTCTTACAGGACAATATTTGATACCTTTTTTTCTCAGTACATTTCCAACTGCTGAGAAGTAATTACTGGTTATTTATGACTGGAATTGCTTGTAGGTACTTGGAACTAGGAAAGGTTTTACAAGTTAGTGAAATAACCTACACAATCTCATTGCTGGAAGTGGCAGGCAATATGATTGTTTCAGCAACTAATGTGAAATTCCAGTGCTCCTTCTCTGTAGGGTATTCAGATTAGACATCTCCTTTTTATGTAAATTCAGATTGAAAATCTGTGATGATACAAGATAAAAAAAATTAAAGGGTATTCATATGGTCATTCTTGCACTTTAGATCATGTGAATTTTTGATTATGATAAATATAGATGGACTGTAATTTTTAAAAATATGCTCTGAATACATACTCTGTTTAGTCTGCTGATCAGATACTTTGACACTTTAGAGGATTGTTAAACTGATACTTTTTTGAAAGTAATTTCCTTCCCTTGAAAGTGAAGTCAGTGCTCCGACTATGATTCCTAGAGAGGATAACAAATCAAAGTACTTAATGTTAGGTTCCACTGCACTTATGAAATGCTGAGTGCTGAATTTATGAAATGCTACATTCAGTTTAAGATAAACTGACTATTTTAAGTGTTTACTTTTCATGTTGCTGTATTGGATGTGAATATTACACATTTTGGACCTAATGATGCTGTATCATCTATTATCAAAAAGTTCCATACTTATGAGGAGAGGGAGTAATGAATATTTTTGTTGGGTTTTTTTTGTGGAATAACTCTGGAAATCAGCTTACTCTTTCTTTTCTATATGAAACCATTTTCTTTCAAAGAGATCCAGTTCATTGGCATCAAGACTTTCATATTCCAATGAAAAGTCTGCTACCTGCAGTAGTATGAAAGCTCTAACAGAGAAATACATGTAGGATGTTACAGTATGATTCAGCAGTTCTTGAATCCTAAAATACAGTAATTTTTCTTAAGAAATGAAGCTTGATTATTTATATTTTAAGTTCTGGATATAAGCAATTAACCAAATGAATTTGGTTCTTCATCTGCAAAAAGATACCTAAATACATTTTATCCAATTTTTTTTTTTCCAGTTGGGTTGTTTTCATTTTGTATACAATTTGGGAAATTGTAATGTGATATTTTATTTTACAGGAGACCATAAACATTGTGTTCTTGGAAAAATTTTAGATTAAATATTGCCACAGCTGACTTTGTATTTTTCAGTAATAACTTCCCCTAAGCCAGTTTAGTCAGTTGTATTATGAGCAACCATAAATATTAACTGCAGAATGTTTCTTCTAGGAATCTTTCAATTAACTACACATATGCTGACAAAGTGAATTTTGCTTACACATAAAAAATATTTATTTCCAATCTAATTGGTGAAGTTGGAAGGAAAACCATGGGTCTTGACCTGTGCTGAGTATATTGTGGATGTGAATATTTTTGCATGTAATAAGCAGTTTTGGCCTTGTTTTCTGTTTTTTCAACCTGTTAGCAAAGGCAAAAGCAAGGGAATGGCAAATTATCAGGTTTAGAATGATAATTAACCTTATCATCACTGTATTTTCTAGGGAAATTATATTGATGAGAGTAACATTAGTTTTTTATGCGCAATCAGCTGTTCCTGAAAAGTGTAATTGAGCAACATTTAGCTTTAGAAACATGTGTAAGTATTTGTATTTGGGACTTCATTGTTACTGTCAACTGTATCTTATGATTAGCTACAGGGAAAAGTCCTTCTCAGAGATGCACAGCAGAAGGATGAGACAGGGGCGACAATTGCAGCAAGGGGCATTCTGACTATACGCATGGGGAAAAAAAGCAGAATTAGAATCGCCAAGTCATTAGCCAGAGAAGCTATGGAACCTCCAGCCTTAATTGAAACTGGACTAGCAAAAACCTAAGCATCCTCCTCTGCCTTTCCAGTTGCATCTGTTTTGGCCATGAGCTGAAGTAGATGACTTCCAGAGGTCCTTTTCAACCTGAATTATTCTGTTTGTTTACATCAAATGGAATTTCAGCAATGGAACTTTTAAGACGTGAGGCATACTAGCTATACACTATCAAAGTTAACATTACTAATTAATGTTTACAATAAGCATTATGATGTTTTTAATTTGTTTTATAGCATGGAAGTGGAATTTCTTAAAAATCTCTTGTTCTGTATATGTGGTTGTGATATTTGTCTTATAACTGGTTCTAAAAGACCCAGCCATGCATTGAAAACCTGTTTTGTTAATAGCTGAACGTAAGGAGAATGTTAAGATTGCATTTGGGTTTTATAACTAGATTGTAGATTCTGTAAAGGAGAAACAGTGGGTAGGTTCAGGCCCATTTGTGTGGTGCAACAATCAGTGGAGTGGGTGGCAGTCCACAAGCAGGCATCCGAATATTGGGACAGTATAACATACAGTAGTGAAGGGAAATGCTTTGCCAATATATGAGGACAGTGGTTCTCGAGTGAGAAGTGGAGCCTGCTGAAGTACACAAGCAGTTGTTTGCTCACTTGTTAAATGTTCAATGAAGTCTGACTGTATTCATTCATAAAGGACTGAAAATCAGAGAAAAATGTGTCAGGAATAAAGTAAAAAAGGCACCTAAAATGAAGGCAAAAAAAATTAGTGTATAGAACACTGGAAGTGAAGACAGGGGCTACCTACAAATTTTCATGTCATGTCTGTAATTTAATGACTTTATGTAGGAAGAATTGACAAAAATCTTTTTCATTTATTTCACAAATAGAACTTAAATTGATTTGAACTTGACCCGTGTCTTCTGCCAATATGGAGCAGAACACTCTAGCCAGCCTATTCTCTTGCCATTCAGCTCTGATTTTCCCTGCTATTGTAGGTATCTTTTTTATTGCTACCTTTTTGAAATGTAAAAAATTAGTATATAGGGAAAATTTTGGACTAGGAAAGGGAAAAGGTAGGAGTAAAAACTTAAAATTATTGTTCTCATAAACCCATCATCCATAACATAATGCCATTCAGGGTTTCAGTAATTAATAGTGTATATCTTAAGGCAGAAAAGAGATAGCTAGTGAGCATAAAGCATATGCTTTGTATGTTTGCTTTAAGGGATAGATTACTGGCATTCTCAGAACAGTAACTTTGATGTTTCCAGAACTAGGGCAACTGTAATGACAGAAGTGTGGTTTCACCATATAAAGGGAAGTATGTTGTCAGCAAGCAAAGGATAATAGCATCCTGTACACCCAGAAGGCCTGCTGTGATGTTTGCGTCTGCATAAGATTCCCTTTGCCCTCAGAACAGGCTATTTTTAAACTGGTGCTGAGTTTGACCTTAGTAAAGAAATACTGTTGGAAGATTTTCTAAATGCATGATCATTCACAGTGCGTTCCTCAGTCCTATAGGATGCTGACAATAGTATTTTTTTTCACAGAAAATTTGTTTTAGTTTGCACTTTACTTGGGTTCAAAGGCTTACCTGTTTAACATTACCAGGGAAAACCTGATTACAAATTATTTTCTGTATCCTTAATTGATATAGCTTACCTGAATCCATGAGACAGAATTAAAGATTTAAATTCATTGGACCCATGCAGCTTATGATGATTTCTGATTAAAATAGAAACAGCTTCCATAGACTTTGTTGTTAACTATGTTTTCCTCACTGTGAGTGGTGATGCTGTAAAACTTGTGAAGAATTAATTGTTCCAGGTCAATACTACTTCCACTTCATAGGAACAGCATGCATACCTTTGATAACTGAAGGAGAATGTTGGTATAGTTGACGTACATTTATTGTAACATCTTTTAAATACCTTGCAATGCCAGGAAATTTTAAGAACAATCTTTCGTGGGTCTCGTGTAACCTTCTAAGACCATTATGTTATCGCATGATATCTAGAGAAAGGTTTTAAAACTGAGAGTGATGGGAAAGTGCAATATTGGAATGATTCCTTACTGGGAGAAATTTATGGTGTGAGTATATATTAAATAACATTAAGTTAAACCTAGCTTAGCAAAACAAAGGCCTTAAAATATCAGAACCCAAATTTAGCAGAGAAAAGTGCATCTTAATATCTGAACTTTTTCTAGATACTTCTTAGCTTTTATAATTGAAACAAGTGAGCATATTCCTATGGAATATTTTCTCCCCTTTATCTCCTTCTTTGCCTATCTTTTTTGAGAAATTATCTCTGTGATTATCTTTAAGAGAGTTTTGAGTCGCTGGCCTTCCAATTTTATTATGTTTTCCAGTTCTCTTTTCTAATCCTGTGGCCATTTGTGGTGTTGAAAAGACTACAGGGTTTATGAATGCATAAAGTGGGCTGGGGTTTATGTACGTATTTACAGTAAGTCTGTAAATCTGCAGTTTTAGAGCTGTTGTCTCCACTCTTCTAAAGTCTGCTGCTGTTTTTTCAGCTAATTCTAAGTTTCACTTTTCTCCTTTAAAACACTTAAAGTTTTTTTGTGCATGTTTGTTATGTATGTTTTAATCAGCTATTATCTATGGTTAGTGAACAAGTATAGCATAATATAAGTCTCTAATACATGTGTGATTGAATTGATACATTTGAAAATACTAAAGCTTGAAAAGACTTAACAACTGTGTTTCACATTTCAACAGTGTAACTATATGCGAGACAGCTCAGCAAGGTTTTCCAGTTCGCAAGATTTGCTAATGCAGCAGCAGTTCACCACCAAGGGAAATTTAGATTTGAAAGGACTCTTCATGTCCTGATTTGTAAAAGCCCTCCTGGGCTAGTCTAGAAATTTCTGCTAGCAGCTACATTTAGCTCTTCTATGTGGCTTGTTTCAATTCCTGTGTGCAGCTGTATGTACTATTTGCTGAAGCTCATGAGGTATGACATGGCAGCAACAAGTACATTTTCTAGATGGTAGCAGCAGGGCTGGCAAATGTGTCAGCTCCTGAGAACATGAGCAGAGCATTTGCTCTTATTAGCACAGAGCAATACTTCAGGCTAGAAGTAATCAATCTTGGTATATCTAATCTACCAGTTATACTCCTGCTTTATGATATATTAATAATAATATGGCTGATACTGGAACGCGCTAAGTAAAGATTTTATTATTTTACTGTTTTGTTCTTTGTCTCATACTTGCAGCTGATAAAGTGAACAAAAAAGAGAACACATCAATACTGCTTTTATCATGAGCTTCATCTACATGGAGCTAAAAGTTGTACAATATTTAATGTTATCTCATGAAGAACCCTTTTGAACACAACAGGGTTATGATAGCTGTATTCATATATTCCTGACTGGTCACTCATGTGTTTTCTAAGAATAAACTGATTTTGGAGACTGCTATGGAAATTTGATCCAAGTACAAAAGGTGAACTAACATAGACTTGTATGAATAGCTGATATTCAAAATGATCTTTGACTTAGGAAGAAAATAAACCACACTTGGAATTTGAGAACTGTAATAACAAAAAATTTCAACAAATATGAATTGGTGAGATTATAATTTTTTTAAAAGTATCTCTGATATACAAACTGGCAAATAAGAGTCTTGTATAATAATTTAATAATTATTTTTATGTGTATGTAATACTTGTAGAAAAATTTCAGATTACATGATTGATTTGGGAAGTATCCTATATGGACACACAGATGTCAGATTGTGAAACAGCATGCAGTAGCAGAATGACTGCACCACCTTACTCACACACCCTGCAAAAGTTCTTAAATGTGTAGGTTCGTTTTTTCCTTTCCCTCAGCAACTTGGAACAAAAGCAATGGTTGGTGCTGCTGAGAGCCCAGAATCTGAAAGGATTTGGAATTCTTGTTGTCATTCCTTGTAGTGAATGAGGTTCATATTGCCTGTGAGAAGAAAGACCCATTTTGCTCTTACGAGTCCTGAATATACTGTCAACTTTTTCTCCTTAGGATTCAAATCCAATATATATTTTAAAACGTTCAGAAAATCAGAAGACTTTAAAAAGAGTAAAAGGGAAAATTTTTAATTGATGTATTTTGCAACTTATTAAAAAAATCAAGTATATAATATTGTATTTACATTATTTTATTAATTTATGGATGTGTTTATGGTCTATAGAAATGTTTTAGATCATAGAGTGACACACTGTTCTATTTGAAAGCAAAATCCATGTTCGTCAGCTTGCATGGAGTGTGCATGCAGCAGCTGAAGGTGTTCTCCCCTAGAGTGGTAATCCTCTAGTTGGATATGAGGATAATGCACCATCTTAGTCATGCATAAGATATATACATGTAGGGATTTTTCTATTTAGAACCCGTTAAAAAAAAAAAAAAATCATTCTGACCTGTGTATTCCTGCCCATGGCAGAGGGGCTGGACTACATGACCTTTCAAGGCCTCCTTCACCCAACCCATTGCATAGCAATAAGATCTCTTCCTGAAGTTGTTTTCTTGCTGATTTTGGCTTGTTATATTCATGTTCATACTAATAAGCTGAAGGGAATTTTTACCACTCCAACCAATGTAACTGGGATTTATATGGAGGTTATATGCTAAAGAAACTCATATTTACGTTTGTCTCCAGTTAATGGGTTTGGATGCTTAGATTGTATCTGTATCCCAGGTCATGCCCAAGCCATAGATAATGTGCTACTGAAAAATGAACTGCTTTGCATCCCCCACTTCATTTGAGTGTGTACATCTTGGGTGTCAATCATCCCTCTTTCAACCAGTTGTAATAAATCCAGAGACATCAGAGAGAAAACAAGGAAGCTGAGAACAGGCCTGTGATGAGGGAAAAGTTGTATGATTGACACTGTTTTCTTTTGTTGATCCTAGCTGCACTTTGATGTAGTGTCTATTCTGTAGCAGTTCTAGAGGGAAGACTGTGACATTTTTATTTTACTTCTTATTTTGTTTGTTTTACCTTGTCATTCAGACCTCCTTAAACAAATTACAACAGACTAGTTGATCTATTAAAGTTTGGCCAGTGAGCAGGCTTGTTTACTTCCTTCATAGCATCTTATGTCTTTGTATTTCAGAAGTCTCTGATGAAGCCTCCAACTTATTATTTTATTCTTATTTATATTCTGTCATGCCGAGGGATGCTGATTTTGGACAAAAGCATCATTATTCAAGAGACTCTACATAGATTTCTTTGTCACCTCAAGGGGGGTTTCTGCATTAAACTTACTCCAATTATCTCTATTGTTTTAATAGTTAGATATCATAAATCAAGCCTACTCACCAGAATTTCTCTCTAGTCAATGGAGAAAAATGAGCACTTACAGAAATGAGTTTTTATCAATTATCCTTAGACATTCTATGTTAAATGACGGGCCAAATAAGTGACATGTAATTTAATTAGAATAAAATAATATTTCTGTATAAATTTTCTACTTTTGTCCCTAAACAAGGTGATCAAATAGTAATGAAATTATTTGAGTATGTTTCACCACACAGTTTTAAGGATTATTTACGTGCCATTTACTACTGCTCAGAAAAAAACAGAATTCCATATTGTCTTAAATTTCAGGGTGACTTTCCTACTTTTCACTTTTGGGAAACTGTGATAGCTGACCAACAAGGGTCTTCAATTTTACAGTAAAATTTTCATCCTGTTGAGATAAAGAATCTGTTAATGAGCTATACATGCAGAAAACTAAATAATACTGGGGAGCTTCCATACTGTTCTTGTGTTTACAATATTATTTTCTTTTTTCCCTTCCTTCCTCTCTGTCTGTTAAACCACACAGAAGAAATAAGGTCATAATTTAATGAATGACCTCTTGGATCACAGATGCTGACAAAATGAAGCCTGAACATTTTAAATTGGTTGGCTGCTGTTATCCTAACAGAGCCCATTAAAGTCACATAAGAGAGCATAACTTACTATGTAGCGAAACTGTGACTTTTTCATGGTTTCTTTGTAAATGTGACTAAATTTATGGATGGCATTAGTGATACTAAGTTGACAGAATTAAAACCACTGTTTATGGACATAGTTCAGCAACTTGATTTAATTGAATTCTCACTGCATTGATCTAAGAGGATTTTCAGGCAGTATTTTATGAGGGTTTGTAAGAGAATGCTGAATCTCTCACAGAAGTGAAGAATTAAAAGCAATATTTTCATTTAAATACATACATGTTTAGCTAATTACTTAATTAGACTCTTGCACTTTGAAACAGTGGACAGTGTTTTATATATGTCTTCCACCACTGTCCAACATGAAAATTTATCTTAAGCTAATGATTTACTGCATTAACACTGAGTATGTATGACACAGAGCATTTCAACTCTGATAAATACATTAGAAATGGGGTAACAAAATCTAAGCTCCATTGATAGTATTGACTATATTGGGAACTCCAGACCCTTAAGTTCCCTATTGATACCTAAATTTAGCATAGGGTATGGAACAGTATCAGAAGTAAGTGAGGCTATAAGAATAATAAATTATCTTTTCTGTCAGAGCAGATAATGTCTTTTAATTTCTTCTTTCCTGGTTTCTTTCTGTGTCTTTCTCAGGTTACCTGTCCCCATTAATAATTAACGTGATTGTAAAGTGACTAAGCATTGTGTCATTACCATTGCCTACTTTTTAAACTTTACTGAAAATAACTGGCAATAATAATCCCTGGGATTTTTAAGGTGAATCTTTTGTGCATGTAAATATGATAAACTTTTGGAAAATGCAGTATAAGCCTGTGAAGTGAGTGTAAGAAGTTATAAATTGAATGCAAATCAATACAAGAAAGTTGAAAAAAAATTCATTAAATTACTGATATAAATTTATGGAGATGTCAGTGTTACAGGAGGGCTTGTGGTCTGTTAAATACAGTAAATGGTTTTAAGGACATTATGTTCTACACATCTTAAAAATATTTGACAGAGATTTTACTTGAAAAAGCAACATTACGAAGAACTAACATCCATCATGTAGCAAAAAGGCTGTGTTTTATTTTATTCCACACTAGAATGAGATTATAAATTAAAGTCAAAATTAATAACATTTTTAAAATAAAATAATTTAGATTCTTCTTCAGCATGGAAGGTTTAAAAGAAGCAATACTTTCAAGTACTTCAAATACAAGAAAGTTAGCCTAGCCTCAACTTTTTGCAAGCAAAAGTAAATCTTGATATGAAGTCCCTTGTTGAGGGCTCTGGTGGAAGGGTAGCTGGGAGATCTATTAATCCACAGATTTATAAATTAAGGTTTTGGCACAGAACTTGCCAAAGTTATACAGACAGTTAAAAATTGGGACGTGGCAGAAGTGCAAGACCACTGAGATTGCCTCAGTTGGATAAAGTACGATGCTGATAACACCAAGGTTGTGGGTATGATCCCTGTATGGGCCTCTCACTTAAAAATCAGACTTGATGATCCTGGTGGGTCCTTCCAACTCAGAATATTCTGTGATTCTATAAATATAATGCTATTTACTGTAACTCTCTGACAAAGAAAACATTTGCTTCAGCATCTCTTTTCAAAACTGGCAAAACAAGGTGCAAATTGTTGGTTGGTTTCCCTGTGTGCTTTTCCCTATGTAGTTCCTGAGCATTGAGAGATATGTTTCTTTCCATAAAATAGTACCTGAATCTGTACAGGATCTTATAAAAAAATTGATTTGATCTATAAACTACTAAATGTTACTTCCTCTACAACTTCCTATGGCCACAAACAGCAAAAATGATCAGGTGTTTTTATTCTTCATTTGTTCTTCATCCAGGGAATGTCACAAATCCATGCATCTGATCTAATTTCAAATTTTAATTTCAGATTTAGCTGAAAATTGTGCCAGTATTGCAACTCTCAGTAGCTCTTTCAGTAAAATTCAAGATGGGTTGGATGGGAGCCTGAACACAGTCTTCAGAGCATTATTTAGATTTGAAGAATCTCTTCAGATTGACTTTTCTCAAAAATAAGAAAGTGTCATTTATGTAAAAATTGTGTATTTATTGCTCATATTTCACCTTCCTTTGCATCAATATTATAAAAAAATGAGAAATACTCAAAGATGATCTCAATTTCAGTACTTTATGTACTGTAGGAAGGTATCCATAGACCAGGTATTGAGTCCTGACACTAGCATTGTGTCTTCCATTATTAACATTATTAGCTCCAAGCTAGTGTTAAATTTGTATCTTAGTAATGTCAGGATGCATATGAAGAAGTATTTCTGGAACAGGAAAATGAATCCCATGATAATTTTTCTTTATATCCATGATTATTTAGTGATGGCGCACTTAAAATGGCATATGTTTATTTAACTTTTATTTACTTTACTTCTGCTATGTTTTCATATTGCTAACTTGTATCAGTGAAATTCACTTGGATTGTGAAATTGATGCAATATAAGAAAGCAGGGGAAAGGTTAACATAATTCCAAAATTACATTTCACTGCTATATTATAGTGAGAAATATGCATGTAGATACATGTATTGGCTTGATGTAGAGTTTTTTCATGATAATTTCAAATTCTGCTATGAAACATCAAAGCTTACTATGAAATCATCACAAAATATTTCTTCCCAAATGACAGAACAAAAATCACAAAGAATTTTACACCTGTGCTCTTATTTCTCATACTAATGATTCATAATCTAATACTTCTATTTGTTTAAAAAAATGCTGCTGTGATACCTTTCTGATGTCTGTTAAATTTAGTGGAAGTAATAATGGTTCTGGGAGAAGACCAAGGTGTATTGAAGAAAATGGTAGTTTTTAAAGTTAAGTGAATCTGGTTTTGTATTTTTTATTGCACAGTGGATTTCTTTTTACAGATACTGCTTTAACTTTAGAAATTCTCAGCCTCTCAAATATTTTCCTTTTACTGAAAAAAGAGTGTCATGACAATATTTAAGGCTGCTGAGCAACAGGAACAAAGATTTTGTTTTTCTAAATATACCCAACTGGCCAACACTGACATACTCACTTCATTGCTTTCTAGTTCAGTTGTAAAAATAACCCAGCAAAGCTTCCTTCTTTGAAAGAATTATTCTAGGGAACATTTACTTTACAAAGAATAAAATATATTTGGTGTTACTACATTTGACAGAAGACATGCACAATTCTTATCCTGTATTTACTATGAAGTGATGTTCTTTATTTTAGAGATTATTTTCTTAGAATTATATAAAAATGCATTCCTTAAGGAATTTCATGGTGCATTTTATAAATAGTTTCTTTTTTTGGTGTTCTTCATACTAAAATAAATAATGGAATCTCTAAGGCATGATGGAAGGTATATGGGAAGAACTGCTACTGCAATGAAAACTAGTGAAGTTTGAGGGGATTATACAGTAAAACAAGGCTAATCTAAGAAAACACAGCTATAATATTGCTGAATGTTTTTACTTTCAGTCATTTTACAGAATGTTGATGTAGACAATAAAAGGACTCATTCATCAAAATATATCATTTAATTTAAACATACCCCCAGCCTCCTCCCCCCACCCCAGCTCAGTTTATGCATACTCAGATTTCACATGATGGTGAAGGAAAAAGCCCTTAGGACGTTTAAAATTTATGAGGAGTCTTGAGATTTCATTCATTATGTTGACAATATGCACAACTTCTTTTCAAAATGGATTGGACCAAAAAAGGTGAACAGACACAGTTGAAAGACTTCAGTGTATGCTGAATTATGTGAGTTACTTCTGCTTATATGTTACCCCAGGGGACTGCTTAATGTGCTTGGTTATATAGAGCTGCACATTTTTAGCTGTGGGCTGGTATCCATATTGAGCCATAAATTTGTAGTTGATCTATTGCTTTCTGGGCAGACCAGTCATACTCAGATGGAATTAAGGGCAGTAATTGATTTCCTGCTAAATAAGACTCATATCAGTTTAAAATGTAAAAAATGTAAACTAGAGTCTTTATATGAAGCAAATATATATTCTAAATATTGCTTGTAGATATGAAAACATTTTCATAATTATGAATTTGTATATAGATCTGTAAAGTCACCTTCTGAATGGAAAGCAGTATCTATAATTTTTTTACCATTTGAATTTTGGTTGACAAAAACATTTCTGCCAACAAATCTTTGGCTGCTGTGGCTACATCTTTATTCTGACAATGTACCATACTAACAGAATGTAATTTTAGCTTGTTTTTAGCTTGTATTAAGTACCAAGGTGAATACTGTATGAGTTAGGGGTTTCATCTGCTCATACGCACCATAACAAAAACTGCTTTATAGAAAAAAAAGTTAAGCAGTGATTGCTTATCAGTGTCTTTGTGAAATTTAGAACGAGGCTGATTCACTGAGATGCAGAGCAAAATCTTTTATTAACTGAAGCTGTCTTTTTCTGATCAGCAATTAAGCTGCCAAGTAAGTCTGCTTAATTTCACTTCCATCCTGTGAAAATCAGCTGCTGTTTTCATGATACTGATATAACAAGTAAAGGAGGAAAGAAATTACCTCCGTTGACAGAATAAGGAAATCTTTGTTGTGTTATTTCAACTTAATTTATATTTGGAATTGCATCCTGCTTCAGAATTTAAAAAACATTCATCTCTCTTTCCCCCCTCTCTCCCCATGTACTCTTTTTTCTCTTCTTTCTTTCTCTGCCTTGTTTTTGCAGTGAAGAATGTGCTGTGTAAAGTTGAATGAACTTAGATTATTTCTCATTAGATAGATATTTATCCTGGAGGATTTCAGCCCACATTTTCCCTTTACTATAAACTTTTTCAGTTGACATGAAGTAATCTGTATCCTTCCTGAGGATAAAGGAAAAGATTTTCTTTAAATATTATTTCCCAGTTGGAGTCTGATTTTGTGTCAAAGCTGTTTTGCTGTCTAGAACAAAAACCTCATCCATCTAGTTTTTATTTTCCAGGTGAGTTCTTTATTTTGTTTGTTGTTGATATACACATATGGCTAAAATTACATACTAAATCTGAAGCAAAAGAAGCAGTGACCATATTACAGTGTTTTGACTACTTTTGGTTAAAAATAAATGCCCATTGTTTTTCTAGCAAATGCTAGAAAACATGTTCCATAATTTGGGCTTTCTGGGGAAGATTTTCCTTCATTATAACTTTTAAAATTATTCTAGTTCTCCCCTTTTTCCTACTCAGTGTTTTGTTTCTGTGGGCAGATAAATAGTTTTGGTTTTGACACTTGAAGTTCAGGAGGAAGAATCTTCCTTTTGTCTCTACTGGTTTCTTTTTTAAAGCCATGGTCCTTGTACCCTGACTGCTCCTTGTGCTAATTTGAGAGCCTGATGTGCAAGAAGGAGGGGCTGTGTCCATGCAGCTGTTGTGACTCATTGCTCAGGCCTTTCTCTGCTCTCATATTTCCCAGAGCAAGAGTGTGTGTTGGGACAGTCTGGCCCAGGTTAAATGGGATGGACAGCGGAAGAAGAGGTTGCAGTTTCTACTCGTACTTGCATTCTATACATTGCTTAAAATACTTGCAACATTACTCTTTTGGAAAGAGAAGACAGAATTTTTCTGAAGCTCTTCTCATAGTATTCAACTCATCTTGATACAATTCATTCCAATTTACCCTTCTTTTCTTGAGCTAGAAGTAGTAGAGGGTATAATATTTTTGAGAAAAAATATTTTAGAAATAAAGAGTCACTAGACTCTTGGTATTTCAATACAGTTTTCTACTTATATATTTTTCTGTATTTTTATTAAACAAGATTTAAAACTTTCAAAGTTCTAAAAGATTGTATTATTGTATAACTGTTGAGCATGACAGCTGAAAAGAAAAAGCTTGTCTAGTTCTGGTTTTGCCACCTTAGTTTGGAGTAATCCAAGATTTAAAATTACTTGTTTACTCTAAGCTCTCAATTTTAGTTGTCTTCTATATCAAGCTTTTGAGTCCAGTAATTGTTTAAAGCATTTTCCAGAAATGACATTTATCTAAGATAGTCTAAATTCAACTCTGAATTCATGAAACATTCTTATTTTGAAGAAGTACCACTTTCCAGGCTGTATCTTATAAGTGTGACCTCTAAGCAGGCATGTAGTGCTATGTCTGCTGCTTTTTGAACGCACTGTACATCCATCTGCTTGCTAGATATGACTTTTTTCATTTTTCTGTGAGTTGGCAGATCTTGGGCCCTACATCCCTTACATCCCATATGCTCGTCTTATACTATTTCTAGAAGTATTTCTTTTGTGAGGGTTTTCCTAAGCTTTTTTGTTTGTTTGTTTGTTTGGTTTGTTTTTTTTGTTTTTTTGTTTTTTTGTTCTGCCCCCAGTGTAAGTATATTTGGTTTTGGTCCCCCCTTCCCTTTCTTTCAGGCATTTTATTTTTGTCCTGAGGGATTTCTGGAACGTTCTATATCACGTACCACTCTTTTCCAAGTGTGAAGTTATATATTTTGTTAGTTACTTGTGTCTTGTCCTCCACCCTGCAGCTTTGGATAACTGAACTGAGTTAGTATCTATCTGCTATAATGAAATCTGCCAACTGTCTTAATTATAGGTCTGACTCATTAGTTTAAAATTAAAAAAAGATTCTTCAAGGAATTATTCCACATTTTTTGAGTTTCATTTGCAATCTTTCAAAAGTATCTTTTTTTTCAGCATTATTGCAGTTTCAGTTCAGAGCTTGCACTTTCAGTCTTGCTCTCTAAACTGGTCAGCCTTCCTGGGCTCAGCTGCAGCCCCACACTGCCCATGGCCCCACACTGCCCATGGCCCCACACTGCCCATGGCCACCCCTGCTCCCCAGACAGGGCCCGGCTGCCTCCCTCCAGGCCGTGCGGGTGGCCGGGCGGGCTCGGCCCCTCCAAAGCTGCTCTGAACCAGCAGCAGGAGCCGGGCCCCCAGAGCCACGGGCCCACAGGGGAGGAAACAGGGTTAAGGTCTTATCAACGAGCCTTTCCTCCCCACGGCCATTGGGTCCCCTGGTTGACAAACGAGGCCCAAGCGACCTCCCGAGCCCCACCAAGCCCCCCAGATGGGAGGGAGCTTGGGCCAGGCCAGTGTTACCTGCTCAGCCACTGGAAATAAAAGAGAACCTTTTTTCCTGCCTCACCTCCTTCAAAATGTGTGTTCACTTCTCCAATTGGTTTCTCAGGCTGTCAATAACCAAACCAGCCTCCAACTGGTCCCATCAACTCACAGAGGAAGTTCTCACAGAGAAAAACCTCTCTGACTCTGCCCTTCCCCAATGTAACTAGCACAGTATCATATTTTTAAAAACCAAAGAAATGAAAACCAAAAGCAAACCAAATCAAAACAAACCACCAAACACCCCACAAACTAATACTTTGTAGGAAACTAATATGTTTGTATTATTTTTGTCTATGTTATCAGATTTCTTTAAATTCTTTATTCTGTGATGGTGATCATTGTGCTATATTTGATTATGTATTAAAATATTTTTATGTTACGGAGAATGTTGATTTTCAGATTATCAGTCAGATGTTATATATTTGACTGAATGAATATTGGTGTTATACAGAGATATGTTGTGCATTGGCAAAGGCTTCTAGTTTTAAAAGTTTATTGCAGTCTGGAAAAACATAGAGAATACTTGAGTGGGGAAGTTTTGTAGTTACCTGCTTGAGGGAGAATAATGTAATATTTATCCAGTGATAAGTATAGAGATTTAATAAATGCTATACAGAAATTGAAAATAGTTCCTCTACACTATTTCAAATATTTTTAGTATTATTTGGAAGTGGGAACTATCCTTAAAGGACAGATGGCAATTAATTGCATAAAAAGGACATACTGAACTGTTTGCTATCTCAGATTCCATAAAAAAATAGAAAATTTGGCAGTATATACTGTATTATCCTTTCATGGAAAAATAATCACTTCTTGCAGTTTTCTTCTATAGGTACTTTAAATAGGTAGTTCAGATGTAAACTTTTATGCTTTCATAACAAAAAACACTGGTTCTTGTCTGTGTCATTTAAATGTTTGAGAGCAGCTTCATAAGCAGGATTTTGAAGTTAAAAGTTGAAGCTTTTTCCTTAAGTTTTGAAAAATGACTACTCTGTCTTCACATGTCTACAGTGTTTTGTTATCTTTGTAAATGTTTAATATAGTGAATATTCTATTATTTGAGTGTATTATAATAGTATGGGTATCTCATCCTTGCTTAGAATATGCTCTGTTTTCATTTACAGTGATACTTAAATCCTAATTTTGATAACTCCATCTCTATTTAACCTTCTGTTACTGATAAATCAAACTCACGTGCACAGTATAACATGCTTCATGAATTACGGGAATAAGATGAAAAAAGCTGTTTCTAAAGAAAACTTGTACTTACTACAGCAAAATGTGAAAAATTATATGCAACTCTGTGCAGGGTCCATTTACACAAACCATTCTGTGAACTGCTGCTCTGACATTTCACTGACATGTAAGATCAGAAGAGGGAATGCTGATATAATTAGCTATTAAGCCTTTTTAGATGGGGCCTTCTGCCCCAAAGTCCTGCTTATGGTTGCAGATTTTCTTTATAGTGACTAAAAATGATCTGTGCACACACATATAAGATCTACCATGCTATAGTTTTCAGAAAATTTGCAAAATTTCCACAAGCTCTGAATGTCTCACCAGGTCAATAATATAGCTGGCTGGACATATGCTGCCAAAATTTTTTATTCCTTTTTCTTTTTTGTTTTAAATGTTAACCACATTGCATGCAGATTCTTCCAGATACTCAGTTTTTTCTTGTTCTTATATTATAAACATTCACTAGAAGACACCAAGTTAGAAGAAGCAGTTCAAGAATATTTTTGTTTGCCTTTATAAAGCTTTGGCTCTCTAAATGAATTCAGAACTTCCCACATTGCCTACTGACAAATATTATGCATAAGAAACTCATATTATTGTAGGTCACTGAATTAATTTTTAAAATGCCAATTGACATGATTCCCTTAGGGACTTGTAAGTTGCTGCTATATATTATGATCCTACACAAATGTGGAAATTCAGAATTTTAGAAGGGAAAGCATTTATAGTACAGAAACAGCTTAACATGTCAGGTAATGCTTTTCTAACATTTAAATTCTAATAAATGAAAATAGGCAGACTTTCTAGGGATTTTTCCCTTGTCATTGCATGTTTAGCTCTCAGGAAAATATGAGATTGGCGTCCTTTCTTCTGGCACCAAATTTCACAACCTCACTGTATTTTGCATAACCAAAAATGAGAGTTACATGTACAAATAATGGATAAAGCTAGGTTCATTCCTTTGTGATACCAAATGCTGGAAGTGAAATAGTCAAAGAAAGATAAGCTAGCCAGAGGTTTTTGATTTAGTGATTTTTGATTGAAAAAGATCTCAGAGGTGATACTACTATTTGTTATATCTTGCTGATGTATAACATGTTTTGTTTTTTGTTAAATAGTCAAAAATAGAATGCTGTAAATGGGAGATAGTAATGAACCAATAAAAAAAAGTCTTTTCACTTAAATATAACATTGTCCAATAGTAGCTACACTAAACGACTTGTCAGCAAGTTCGGTGTTTCCCTTGTGCACTCAAATTTATAAAGATGGTAATTATTTTTTTTGTAGAATTCTGAAATGTGATATTCAGTATATGCCTGTGAAAGCAGGGTTGCTGCCTTTGGCCCATCCTCCGTTACATCAACTCCCTAACACAATCTTGCCAATGTGAAAATTAAAAATTGTTTGGGACTAGTACAAATTGACCAAAATTTCCTCGTCGCTTACTATGAAAATGCTGTAAGTTTCTACAAGCACAGTTATATGCCAGCATATAATTCTTGTCTTTTCAATATCAAGATTTAACTTTGCTTTTCTGTTTTCAGTAGGACTTTTTTTCCACTTAAAATAGCAGAGTGATTGTGAACTTCTGAAATTAGTCAGTGATGCTGTTGAGCCATGACTCTTAAATTGGGAATCCTCACCTTAGTCATAGGAAAAACACTAAGAAAACATTTAATTTACTTTGAACTGGCTAGAATAAAATGCTGGGTAGTACATGGTATAGAATACTTTTTTGGCAATAGGAAGAAAGACTTGATGGTATATTGGGTAATTTTCCATTTCACATCTCTTGTATGAGTGTCCTTGAATAAGTAGAATTCTTTTTGGTATTGTCCACTGAGCATGAACAGATATATTAACAGATATATTAACAGAGGTATTAATGCATCTTTGATTTATTTTACATTTTGTAAAAGAGATTATTCAATATTTTTTAATATTGATTTGGTTTCATAGCTTCCATTTTTATGCAAGGTTTTTAATGGTACCACAGCATGCGAAGATGTCATAAACTATTTTATGCTGATCTTTAAGCAAATGGTTTAGATTCTTTTTTTTTTGGGTTACATGGCTAATGAATAGTTAAAAGCTAACACCAGCACAGGAGGGAAATGCTTTCTTTGTATTGTTAGGAGAGAACATTTGAATTTTCACAAGTGAATTTACATGAGAATTTTTATCAGCATTCTTGGTGATATGCCTACTCTGAATGAATTCCCCACAGATGCAATTTTTTTGGACTGGCTTCTTTATTTTTCTTCTTCTGAGATGCTAGCTTAAAAGGATGTATCTGCCTTTTATGTCCAGAGAATGAAGCCTTGAGACTTATTTGCCATATATTTCAGACAGCCTGTCTAGTTGTTGGAAGTAAAGAGCAATTTTGCAAATAGGTTTGACTTGTACCAGGGGTGAGATCAAAGCAAAGAATTAGGGAGGGTAGTCACTTCTTTGACCATCATTTTTACTATCGTTTGTGGAAATTACTCAAAATCTTCTGAGCTTTTCTGCCTGTGTATAAGAAATGTAAAGAAGCTGGACATTTTTTATGGACAAGTGTACATGTCTTTATATCTTCACTAAACAGGGAGACATAAATTATAGGATCACATCCCTAATCATTGGGTAATTGAGGCTGTGACCTCAGGGGGTTCAATCTCTTACTCCATCAGAGCCAGCTATGATGTCAGATCAGATTCTGCTAGGCTTTATCCAGTTGAGTCTTGAAGACTTTGAAACACAGTGACTGTATAACCTCTCTGAGCAGCTCTATGCAGTATTCCATATTGCTAGCTCCCAGGCAGAGAACTATCCATCAACCACTACCCTTTGAGCCTGATAATGCGGCCTTTTTATTTTTCATGTTTGATTTTTCATCCAATGGCTGCAATGTCCTGATACAGATACAAGAATATTGTGAGAGACCGTGTTCCTTGTGAGAATCAAGAAAAATTCTGTTATCATTATCAACTTTTATTTTCTTTTTCAGAGTTAAAAAAAATTCGGTTAGTATTATTGTAGTAAGACTTGCAGGTATAATAGAATAGCTGAACATATTTTGTAGTGCAATTAATTTAGCTCTCCTATGTAGATTACTAAATTCCAAGTCATTAACATGAACTCAGTAAAGTAAAATAGAGAAAACCTGTTGCTTTGACTCAGATACTTGTGATTATTTTTTTTTCTTTATAGATATTTGCTTAAATTTTCAGCTCTTAGGAGATTTTTAAAAGGAATTTTTTTACAAAATCAGTGCTTGCAGATTTTTGCAAAAAGCCAAACTGGAAAATATGTTTATTTAAAATTACATTTAGGTCAAGAAAGAATACTTGAAAGACTGGTAATGGGTATGTAGTGCAATAGCATGGTGTCATTTGTTTTCTAAATTAAGATGAGCTGCCTATTCTACTTAAAAGCCATTAATCAGTATCTATATGGATCTTTGCTGTCTTTGATGTCAGTAGAACATGGGACTCTCTACATAATTTTGACTAATTAGTGGCATAGGTTTATTTCCCAGCATGTCAGAAAGATAGAATCAAATGATTGCATTAGGATGCATTTGCATGATTCTTGGGGTTTTTTGGTGTTTATTTTTTGGTTTTTTTTTGTAGGAGGTAGGATTTCATGGTTTGATTAATTTTGTTCTTTTTGGAGAAAGTGCTGAGGCCAACATTAGGAGGTGTAGAAGTAATCTTGTATAATGTTATGAAATTTGAGGCCTGACATTTTAAGCTATGAGGTTGATCAGCAAAACCTAGAAAAGAGGAAGAGAGTAATTCTGCTGGATGTAGCCTGGAATTTTATGCATTCATGAAAAAAAAAATCATGGTTTGCCAATCTAAGTGAAAAATGACTTTTACTTGAAGTCAGTGGTGTGTCAGGTAGCTCTTGAACTGTTACATGGCACTGGAAGTTCTCAGGCTAGGGCATGGTGGTGACAAGTATTGGGAAATTACATCTTTATTATGGAAAAGAGGCTGGTGTTTTCTTACTTGAGGTTTCAGTATCATGAGGATGACCTAGGGCTTCTCTCTGTTTTGGTAAATTATAGAAGTTGCAACTTGGTACATTTTGTCTCCTTATTTTTGTTATAGGAGTGACACCAGGAGGGTGTCAGAATGACACCAGAATGACTGCTCTGGGCAAGAACATCAAAATGAAAATGCTAAATAATAAATTATTTTAGAAAGTAGTTAGCATATTTTATCATGAGCCTAAAAGATGACCTGAGGATTTGGGTCTTGAAGTAACTTTTGATTGTGTATATTATATACAAAGAGAACTATCTCCCGTGGGAGAGTCCCCATGCTGGATCAGGGGAGAAGTGGGAGGAGTCCTCTCCCAGTGGCAGAGGCGTGTGATGAGCTGTCCACAACCCCCTTCCCTGTCCCCTTGTGCCACTGGGGAGGAGGAGGTAGAGGAAATCAGGAGTGCAGTTGAGCACAGGAAGAAGGGAGGGGTGTGGGGAAAATGTGTTTTTAAGTTTTGGGTTTATTTCTCATTATCCTGCTCTGATATTATTGGTAATAAATTAAATTTATTTTTCCTCAAGTTCAGTTTGCTTGCGACAGCAAATGTTGAGTGATCTCTCCCTGTCCTTGTCCCAACACATAAACCTTTCATTCTATTTTCTCTCCCGTGTCCAGCCAAGAAGGGGAATGATAAAGTGGTTTTGGTGGGCAGCTGGTGTTCAGCCACCACAGTTCAACCCACCACAGCTGTATTGTAAGGAGTCTCATCAGTACAAAGTTTCATCCTTTTTGAAGAATGTCATACGTGACAAATTGGGTTCAAGGCTGTTGTCTGAGTTTTGAAAATGTCAGTCGTTGAGTTTACTTTCCTCCTGTACTTCCTGTGCTTCTTTACTTCTTCTAGAAATTTTTAAAATAATGGTTTATCACAGGCTAAAGGGAGATCTGATTTATAGATTTGATTATTTTCATTAAAACCATAATCCTTCTCTCTTATGCTCCTTAACACTGGCATATATATTGTTAAAATATTCAGTTACTATTGAAGATAAATTGTTTCAGAAGATCACCTAATGATGCAATTAATTGTGTATTTTCCATTTTTGCTTTGTCACTGTAACAAACAAGAAATGTAGCATTTTGACATGCCTTTGTGAAATACCTTCTTTTGTTTATGAAAATTAATATAAAAGTAATTTCTTTGCTTGGCTTTGCATTTCTGTCTTTGTTCTTTGGCTTCTGTCCTATGACTGAGGCATCTTAAAAGTAGTCATTTTTCTGCTCATTATACCAGGCTTAATTCCTTTTATTGTCTTTCCATACTTGTGTTTAAAAAAGGCAGGCAAACACCTGTTTGTCATGGTAATGATGGCAGCTCTTCTGTCAATATGCTGAAGATCGGTTAAAGAAATTACATTTCAGTAAACTCAAATTTAGAAAAGGTGGGGGAAAGCTTATTTGAAGAATGGTTCGGTCTTAACTTTTCTAACAGGATTCTTATTTAATTCTTTGACATATAATCCTGTCATAGAAACATACAATGCTTTGGGTTGAAGAGACCTTAAAGATCATTTACTCCAGGCCCCAACCATGGGCAGTGAACCTTCCACCTGCCAGGTTGCTGAGACCCCCATCCAACCTGACCTTGAACCCGTGAGGGAACATCCATGTCTCTGGGCAACCTGTTCAAGTGCTTCACTACCCTCACAGTAAGAATTTCTTCCTAATATCCAATCTAAACCTCCTCTCTTTCACTGCAAAACCACTTTCTCTTGTCGACTGTATGGCCCTCTAAAAAGTATCTCCCCATCGTTTTTGCAGGCCCTGTTTAGTCACTTGAAAGGCTGCTCAAAGGTCTCCCTGGAGCCTTCTTTTCTCCAGGTAGAACAACCACAACTCTCTCAGCCTGTCTTCATCAGAGAGATGTTTCAGCCTTCTGATCATTTTCCCAACCGTCTTGAGCAGGTCCATGTCTTCCTTGTGCAGGGAGCCCCAGAGCTGGATGCAATGCTTCAGGTGGGGTCTCATCAGAATGGAGTAGAGGGGTAGAATCACCTCTCCTGACCTGCTGACTGTGATGCTTTTCATGCAGGCCAGGATAAAGTTTGCTTTTAGTGCCCATTCCTGGCTATAATTCAGTTTTACATGCACCACCATCTTCAAGTCCTTCTCTGCCTGCCTTTTTTCCATCCAGACATTGCCCAGCCTCTATCCATGTTTGGGATTGCCCCAACCCAGGTACAGGACCTTGTACTTGGCTTTGTTGAATTTCACAAGGTTTCTATATCATTCAATGGGAATTCACAAAAATACCTTGTTTGCAGCCTGACTCACCGTTACTCCTTAGCTGCAAACATACATCAGAAACCAAGGGACTAACTTTCCTAGTAGTTTGCATCATTCTTATATTGCTACCCTCCTTATGATGTATTTATGAAGCATTGTACTCATTTCATAAAGAACAAGCCCTTTCACAGTTTAAAGTAATTTTAATTAGCATTCTGTATGATGAGGCAATTTAGCTGACTTTTCAGAAGTTTTTAATATTTTCTCTAATTTGTCCAAATCTTTGCTGTTTATACATTTTAGCCTGAAATTACAATCCCTGTTTGGGATGTGTTATGTAATTTTGTCGGTGGGGAACATATTTAAAGTCTGAATTTTATATCAATATGCATCCTTAAATCACTTGAATCCCTTGAGTTCTGCTTGAAAGATGAAGTGTTGGGCTGCTGAGCTGTGTTGGTACCTGCTTTCATTCAGACTTTTAAGCAGATAGGGTTTTGCAGTGTGACTGTTTCAGGTTTTCTATGTGAAACGTTTCTTCTAGGTGTTGAACATTTGGAATGGAATCCTTGGCAGCACGTCCAAAATTTGCTCCCATTTTGCTTGAAACAAAACAGAAGAATGGCTACAGATAAATATCTTACATATGGAAAAAGCATTTTGCTAGAGCTCTCACTTTCTCCCCTTTCCCTCTCCCTCTGTATTCAGCCATGATTAAGAAACCATATCACATTCCTGATATGGCATAACCATGGCTTTGGTTTTTGAGGAGACTTCTGTGTTAAAAGAACTGAGATAATATCTACAGAGTAGAATGATGCAAGCTAAGGAGGGCAAAATGAGAGATGTGGGTTATGTTGTTGAGATGGAAATAAGCAGTAACACCAGTTAGGAAACAGCAGCGTGAAAAGGCACACAAACCTGAAGACAAAAATGGATTGTTTCCACATACCAGTGGAAGATGGCCCTTTCCAATGTGAATGATAGCACTTAAGGGGAAAAGGCTCTCTGTGTCTTGACTGGATGATGATAATACTAATGCTTACTTACCTAAAAATTGAAGGTATATTGTGTGGGCATTAGCCAATAGATAGTTTTACATATCATATTTATTTTTGAATAAATGTTGTATATTAATGGTACTCTAAGGTTTATTCTGTTTTCAGTGACTTTTTGCATATAACTAATGATACTTGAAAAAAGTGACTCGAAGAAGGAGGGCCGCATACCTTGTTAAAGAGTTAAAATGAATTTTTCTTCAAAATATGAAACTTTTTTTGCAGCCAGTATTGTATGTCATCTGAGCTGACTGGGGAGTTTGTGTTCATACAAGCTTTCTATAAATCATTCTGCTGGAATTTTAAAAATTTAATAAATTTGAGTTGTGTCATTTGCCATGCTTTTTTTTTTTACTGCTGGCAATTTGCTATCTATTATTGTGTAACGTATATTGTTCTGGTTTAGTCCCCATCTTGAAAACTGCTTTATTAGCCATTTCATAAGCAATAGTGTACATTAAAGTGAAATTGAGTCATAATATTACTGCACTATCACAGTAATGTGATCATATTCTTTCTACAATAGGAGGTATACATAAATCTGTCAATAGCAAAACCTGCAAAATAAAAATAAAAATCCACACCATTGTATTGATGTATTTTTTAAGATATCAGGTCTATCAACTATCTAGCCTGCATATATTGAACTTATCTTTGCTGCAGCAATGAAGAAATCAATTCTGTAGTTTCGCATATAAGTGTCATAAAAATCAGATCTAGGATGTCATTGTGCTCATTTATAAAGAATAGATTTATTATTTACATTGAAGTTGAAAAAATATGTGAGTGTAAAAACCAGTTGAAGTCATAAAGAACGTAATTCTGAATTGCACAAAGCCATGTGGACATGGTCCAGGACAACTGGTTGTAGGTCGCCCTGCTTGAGTTGGATGTTGGATCAGATGTCCTCCAGATGTCCCTTCCAAACATTCTGTTTCTGTGAAAATAAAATGTAGAAGAAACGGAGGTGCCTCCTATCATTAAAAATGGAGAATTGATTTACTTTTTTATCATCCTTGCACATGTTTTAGTGAGGATGTGGGAAACTCATACTATGTAACATTGCTAGATTAAAGAGATTCTGGAGGAACAAAAGAAAAAAATGTTTATTTGTATTTTAAAAAAAGCTTTATAAAGCAAGACAGAAACCTTGAGTTTAAGTGTCAAGGAAATAAAGAAGATGAGGAAGAAACATAGAATTCTTCATGTAGAGAGTAAATTAGACAAAGTTCTGCCAGGAATAAATCAAATATTATTGATTACATCTCAGTGCAAAAAGACTCTACTGTATCATCTCCCTCTTTTTCAGATCTGATTTTAACTCCTCGCCTTGATCTTCCATACAAAAGAAGTGCATTATTGTTAAAGATCAGAACTGATTTCTGAAAATAGGGCCTTAAATCTAGGTCTTGTTAATGATAATAGTTCCCCTAAGTTAACCTGGATATTAGAAACAGGGCACAAGTGCATGTTGGTCGCTGCATTATAGGTTTCTGTCACTGCTGGCTGATATGTAATATCAGTACATCTGTGCTGTATTTCTGTCCTACTGATATGACATGTACTTTCTTACTACTGTCACTACTAATACGGAGCAGGGTGTCTTGTAAAGTCATTGTGGCTGTATTTTCTTACTGAATTCTCCAAAAGATTTTACTTCCCGCTCAATCTTTATTTTCCAGACAGAAACATATATTGCTTTAAAAAAGCAATTTAATAAAAATGGTGATGCTGACTACATAGCAATGGTTTTCTTTTATTACAGCTTTTTTTTGCTTTTCATCCTTAGTCTTAAATGTATTATTGCCAAAAGTGTTCTTTTGGTCACAGACTTGAGAGGAGGCAAGAAAAAGCAGTATTTGTGAGTTCAGTAGGCACAGCAAAACATAAGTTTATTACTGTCTCTTCTTGCTATATTTGCCTGATAAATATCAGGTTAAATAAAGCTTTTGTAGTTGTTATTTTGGTTTGAACAGATTAGTTTCCTTTTAGAAGGCCAGAACGTACTTATTATGATTTTTATTCTAAGTACATTTGATAAGGACAAAGCTTCTAATGTATGAAAACACAAACAGGTGGTTAAACCAACATTGAAGTCCGTTTTCAGTGCATTTACTTCAGAATCAAAGTGTTGGCTTTACAATGTAAGTTATTTCAGTTCCCAAGAAAACTTACTGTGCTAGTACTGGCCCACCACACAATCCAAACCCAAGGGGTAATGTTTGTGTACAGGTCTAGAAATGTGTTTTTTTCCAGCACATGCAGTTCTGTATTTCAGTATATTTCTTAGAATACTCCTTAATGTTTGCTGTGAACTGCACTTCTGATTCTCCCTTAAAGAAGAGTGTAAACCATGAATGCATAGAATAAGCACTAATATCCAGCAGGATTCTTTTGCATCTCAGCAACCACAGTCAGCTATGAAGTTTTTTAATATTCAACTAATATGTTTATTAAGTCATTGGCTCAGCTTTCTCATAGTTGCATTCCAGGCCAACCTTATAATATTTGAATTTTGCCAGCATAGCAGTGCTGGGTCATTGTAGAAGAGCAGCAAACCAGCTAAAGGTGCTGTGCAGACACTTTTATTCTGAATTCTGCTCTGCTGGCAGCAAATACCCCTTTTCTGCTTAGTCTGTGTCATTCTGCAGAGGTGATGTAACTATACTATCAGAAATAATCCTGTTTTCATGTCATGGTTGGATTATGTCTTATTTAAATGTACCTGTCTAAAAATGAGATTTTCAGTAGAGCATAGTCACTTATGCTTCCTTTATAATTAACTGGGCAAGCAGGCACCCCAAGAGAGCAGTATATGCCATTTTAAAGGAGATCTGATATAGATGGAATGAATTGTCTTCTTTTCATGCTTGTCTGTTCGGATGAATTGGATAGAGGATCTGGGTGATTAGACTAGACAAACCTATGTTTCAGATTGGTGAAGTTAAGCATCATGAATTTGACATGTAGCGTACCATACAAGCATACAAGTGAATAACTGCAAGTCGTTCTGATGGATAATAATTGCACCATGAATAAATTTTTTAAAACAAAATAATTCTGTTATTAGTTAGAAGATAGGAGTGAGCTGTATGTAGGCAGTTATGTGCAAATTCCACGAAGGCAGTTATCTGTAAAATAGATTAGGCATTTCATAAAATATCATGAAAATGTAAGAATGACATATTAACTTGAAGGGGCTTGTTGATTTGTTTCATAATAAGATACACAAGGAAGGAACATTTGAATTGCTGGTGTGTTGTGAGGAAAAAACAAGTATATCTCCTGGATCATAGCTTGTAGTCATTTTTAGAACAGTAAGTAGGCTTGACTGTTTGTAGGAATAATGTAACTATGTAGAATGTAAGTAATTAAATCTAATGAGGGTTTGTTAGTGGGAGAATAGAATCAGAAATGCTTTAAGATGTCATTTAATTTTAAAGAGAAAGGATGAAAATTTTAAAGAGAGCAGATGACCTCATCCAGCAGTATTACTACAACATGACCTTTTAGTCTGTTGAGGTCAATTTTATTGTGCATTATATTTGCACAGATTTGAGCTATATACCAGTTTACAAACAACTGTAATAGTGTACAGATCAGCTGGTTTTGCGTTACCTTTTAATAATTTAGTCTGCTTAGTACTAGCTGATTGGGTTAAAAATTTCCATTTCAGAAGAACAATCTTCAGTTATTTTTGTTGATACAATGGTTTGAGCTTCATGCAATGGGTCAGGTCTGCTCAATCTGTGGAACGTATATAGGACAGGTAAGGGAAAGAAAGGAGCAGTGTGAGATAATTTTTTTACTTGCCTTATTTCAAGCTTATATTATCGTTCTGGAATCACAGAAAGTTTTGGGCTGGAGAGGACTTGGAAGATCAGTTCCAACCCCACTGCAATAGGCAGAGCCGCCTTCCACTAGACCAGTTTGCTCAACGCCCCATTCAACATGACCTTGAACACTCCCAGGGATGTTTTTTTTAATATTGTCCCCTTTTCCCCATCCCCCTATTTTCCTTTTCCAGATACTGATATTTTACTTCCTTATGTAACAGCTGAGAAGATCAAGAAATGATAGACTACATGCATCTCTGTAAAAGTTGATCCATTAATAATTTTGCAGCATTAATAGTTTATTGGTATCTGTAGACTTTATAAACCAAATAAATCTAAATAATATAATAATAAAAATAGGAAAAATGAAACAAGGCTGCAGAGGTTCACAGTTGTGCTGACTCCTAGTTTCTGTGTTCTTTTGTATTTGTATTTTGAGCATTCTACTTCTACTGCAGTATTGATTTCTTTTGCCTGCTGGAATGGCTTAATGTCTTTGTAGAGGCTGGTAAGAAGATAGGTTTCTGCCTTGTGTTACTGCAAATGAGTAAGATGGGAAGTTATGCAAGGGAAAGGAGAAGCAGATGGACAATAAAAATGGAAGGTGAGAAAGCATAGTAAAAGTGAGGAAAAAAAGAGTAATGGAGCTGTATGAGAATAGATCCTGTATTGATAGTAAAAGGCAATGACCAAACCCTTCCCATTACATATACTGTTTCTTAGTGATAAATTGTGAGTGAGCCAAATGCAGAGTTTCTATTAAGGTTTTCATTGCTTACTGTAATGATTTCTAAGGTGGATGTAGAGAAGACTTGGTAATTAGTTCATAAGTGTGTGCCTTGGCTTTATACAAAGGAATATTAAACAGATAGTAGGAAAGTATACATGACTCTCTAGATTTGTTATATTCATGTACTTCTTAAAAATCTTACTTGAATGAGAAAACAAAAATAGGCTAATAAAAGTTTATGCCCTTGAAATTCTTAGCTTACTCTTTACTCATCAGATGTAGGACACCTTAAATTATTTCAGAGAATATTAAGTAATTTTGGTTTGCAGTGTCCCACACTTAGAAAATTTTTCAGTAGCACATCTAGTGTGGGCTTTGAATTTGAGCAGATGAGACCTGTCATGCCTTTCACTGTGTTTTCCTTAGCATATTGTCGTGTTTCACTACTATTTTCTTATGTTAGTCCCACTGTGTATATTTAGGGTCAGACATCCTGCATGTTTTCACTGTTTCCTGTTTCATTTTTTCAGACAGTTTCAGAAAAAAACAGCATAAAGAACAGAATACTCTGCAGGTGACATCCATTTTCAATCTTTGACTTATTTAGAGTCTTGAAACTTGTCTACAGCTGTTTTTGTGTTTTGTTTTCATGGTCTGTAATCTTGTTTCTTGAGTTTAAATTTATAAAGCCTTTTCACTCACCTCTCAATTTCATGTGCTTTGTTGCCTAAGATCTGTATTTCTCTAGCTCATTTATTTATATAGTGTCAGGAGAGGTTTAGTTTAGATATCAGGAAAAGGTTCTTTACCCAGAGGGTTGTTGGGCACTGGAAAAGGCTCCCCAGGGAAGTGATCACAGCACCAGCCTGACAGAGTTCAAGAAGCTTTTGGACAGTACCCTCAGGTACATGGTGTGATTGTTGAGGCTGTCCTGTGCAGGGCCAGGACTTGAACTTTGATGATCCTTGTGAGTCCCTTCCAACTGAGGATTATTCTATGATTATCAGACTGCATCTTCCAAACATTTTGATATTTTCAAAGGTGTTGCTTGCCTTTGTGAGTTCCTCCTCCCTATTTTGTTTATATTGAGTTTATAAGTATCTGTATCTTATGCCTCATTTAAGAGGGGCTTAGGGACAAGGTCTTTGTCTTGCTCTGCCTTTTTAGTCTCTGAACCTTCATTAGAAGATGTATACTTTGGGGGACCCCACACACGTAATTACACATAGAGGAAGTGAATTAGCAATCTCAATTTTATAAAACCCTAGCGGTTTCTAGAAAAAGGCTTTAATTAATTTCTAACAACTTAGATTTTTAGTAATATATGGAAGATACAAATTTCTTGCTTCTTTACTTTAGCTTCCATCTTTATGCCCTTGTTGGATTTTTCCTTATTGAGCTATTACAGCAAACTCCTGGGTCAGCTACTATGTGTTCTGTCTGCCATCTTTCTTTTCAAGAACCCTTTCACAGGAATCTGCTAAGGAAAATGTTTCCAGATGTCTCTTCCTCTGAGGCCTGCAGAGTTAGTTATTTTATTAGGAAAAGGGCTTGGTGGGAACTATGTGCTTAGTCCAAAAATTGAGCAGAAAGCCCATTATGTTTCTGCTGTCCTTTGCAGATTGAAAGCTGGACAATGATGAAGCAATCTCCAACTCTAACTGTTCTACTGTGAGGGAGGGTGCTGACTATTATTTCTCAAGTGCTGTATCCTACTACATTTTGACCACAACAACCCCCTGCAGAGCTACAGGCTGGGGACAGTGGCTGGGCAGCAGCCAGGCAGAAAGGGACCTGGGAGTACTGATGGACGGCTGACTGAACATGAGCCGGCAGTGCCCAGGTGGCCAAGAAGGCCAACGGCATCCTGGCCTATATCAAGAATAGTGTGGCCAGCAGGGGCAGGGAGGTCATTCTTCTCCTGAACTTGGCACTTGTGAGGCTGCACCTTGAGTGCTGTGTCCAGTTCTGGGCCCCTCAGTCTAGGAAGGATGTTGAGGTTGTATCCAGAGAAGGGCAACGAGGTTGTATCCAGAGAAGGGCAACAAGGTTGGTGAGGGGCTTGGGACACAAGCCCTGTAAGGAATGGCTGAGGGAGCTGGGGTTGTTTAGCCTGGAGAAGAGGAGGTTCAGAAGAGACCTTACCACTCTCTACAACTGCCTGAAAGGAGGCTTTAGCCAGGTGGGAATTGGTCTCTTCTCTCAGGCAACCAGTGATAGGACAAGAGGTCATAGTCTTAAGCTGTGCCAGGGGAGGTTTAGGTTGGACATTAGGAAGAAGCTTTTCACAAAAAGGGTTATTGGGCATTGGAATGGGCTGCCCAGGGAGGTGGTGTAGTCACCATTCCTGGAGGTGTTTAAGGAAAGACTGGACATAGCACTCAGTGCCACAGACTGGTTGACACCGTGGTGTTAGGTCATAGGTTGGACTTGATGATCTTAAAGGTCTTTTCCAACCTAGTTGATTTGGTGATGTTTCTATGAGCTTTGTTTCATAGAAAATTAATTTCTGTGGAATTAAAATCACTGTAATTAATGACCTTTTCCAGCTGTTGGTGATATTCAAAATATTCTCCAGAGCTCACCCACCTTCCTTTTATTGTCCAGGCCTTCATGTGGCATATTGTTGTTCCTATGACTGAGAATCATGGAAGGTGAGAACCAGTGTGGGAGACACTGGTGCTGGGATATATGCAGACTAGCGCCTGGAAGTTTATATGAGTTGAACACTAAAAGATAATTTTTTCACTCCCTTATTAATGAAATAGTTTGGCAGTTGGCTTGTCTGTGTCAGAATGTTATAAACATTGATATCTGCATAAATTTTGACCCTAATTGTCAGCTGTTTAAACTTTTTATTGCCTTCTATTAAGAGAAACTTTGTACAGCCTTCTTGAGAGTTGACCCAGCACTTGAATATTGTCAATACTAAACTTTCATATTTGTGCAAGGAAGATTATTGGGTGAAAAGCCTAAAAATAGTTTCCTCAGTCTGAAATAGGACAGATATGGCAAAAATAAGGCTAAGAGTTAGCAAAAGAGTTTTCTTATTTTCTTTTAAGTAGTAAATATATTAATAGAGCAAGATATCTTGAAAGATATTTTTAGGACATAATTTCTTCATGAGAAAGCAAACATGGGATTTAGTGAAATGATGCAGGAGCTTTCTGAGCTGAATATATGACAAAGATACTACAAGATACATTACAGGCATTTCATACTTTTACATTGGCAGCATCATTTTAATGTGGCACAAGTTTAAGGTGATAATTGAATTAATTATGCAGGAATGTAGGGAAGAAATGCAGGTAGTTTTTTGGAAGACTAATTATAAAAAAGCCTACTTAGGCAAAGTAGAGTGCAACAAATAGGTGGAAGTGGCCTACCTTCATATAAAGCCTTTCTCAAATGTGGGTGGTTTCTTTTTTTAATGCGGTCATATGCTTCACTGACACAAATGTCAGCTTCTATAATTGCATGGGTTTGTTTCTTTATATTCTGAATACTTGTTCCTGCAATATTGTTAATTGTATCTGCTGCTAAAATAAAATTGTTATGCATGTTGCTTTCAGAACTGGTCTCTAGGCTTCTCTAATTTCCACAGTGAGTTGATTTAATCATTCAGATGAATTCACTGAAGTGGCTATTATACTGTGACAGTGACAATGAGAGTCAAGAGAACTAATTAAAGATAGAAAAATCAGACTTTTCTGGTAGTCATCTTTTACATCATAGAAAATTCCTAGACTAACTTCAATGAAACCATCAAGTATCTTTGTTTTAAGAATTTTATGTCAGAGTTACTACTGGTGCTGGAGTATATTAGAAAAGGAAGCTGCAAAATTTTTCCTTTTTGAAAAAGTCTATTCTCTGATGGCAATAATTTGTAGTTTAGGCAAAATCTGTTTTTTTTCTGTAATTAGAGATTAGAATTTTATTGGGAAATTGATGGTTAAGTGCCCATTTGGGGGTGTCTAGCATGTTAGTTGTTTAAAGTTCTGTGAGGTACAGCAGAGGTCTAGTTAGAACCATCAGTAGAGGCTAGAAAGCAAATGGATGCTTACACGTTAAAAGCTGAAAATGGCTTTCTGAACTCAACTGAAGTGTCCTAGTCCTTCTATCAAAAATGCCCCTGCCAAACATCATTATTCTTT
This sequence comes from Toxostoma redivivum, assembly GCA_013397375.1. Taxonomy (NCBI): domain Eukaryota; kingdom Metazoa; phylum Chordata; class Aves; order Passeriformes; family Mimidae; genus Toxostoma; species Toxostoma redivivum. Next base: position 65,712 of record VXBI01001676.1, read on the forward strand.
TGCTGAAAAGTCATGTAGTATGTAATTGAATTTGTCTTTGAGAGAGGATGTTGAACCTTCTACTTGTATTAGAGTACTGCCAAAGTAGCTCACATAAATGTATTCTGACAGCTTTGTTTCAAGAGGGATTGTTTGAATTTTCTGTAACACTTCCTGTTTATGCAGCTGTAATCCAAAATGACCAGACAAGTTGAAGAGAGAACATCTGTGGTTACTTAATCAAACAATTTTCATTTATATCAACAGAGCTCAAGAGCCACAAAAGGAATATTACTTCAGAATGTGAAGTACAAAGAGATGGGAATTATATCAAATGTAAGGACTGTTGAGTGATGGGAAAAATATGTATTTCTAATATTTTGTATATTTTGTGTCCTAAACATGGTTCCAGGGTGAACCAGGAATTTATTTTCATTTCAACAACAGAACTCATAGTAAATTATTTACTTTTTTTTTCTTTTTTTTTTTTCTTTCATGTGTTGAGGGTGGAGAAAACTACATAGCCTTCAGTTTTCTCATTTTATCTTCCAGGGATCCATACAATTTTTTGAAGTTATTTATTTACAACATCATAAAACCAACTTCCTTACTTTGCCTAATACTTTTGTGTATAAATATGGATGTAATGGCTTGGGTTTTTTTTAAAACTATCTACAATGTCTTTTTTTCAGTTAAAATCCCCTAAAATTCATCCACTTACCTTCAAATAATTTTATTCAGAATAATTTTTTTTCTCTGATTCAAGAACTTTTTATGTAGAAAATAGTGAGTGAAGCAGTAACTGCTAGCACATGATACACTGCCATGCCATACCTGTGCAGTAGATCAGTACTTGCTAGAAGAGTCAGCTCTGTGGCTTGTTACGTGTAATGCTGCAGTTTCCCAGACATTCAACATTGCAGTTGCAAGAGGCATCCATCCTCCTTGGCTCACTGCACATGAAACCCACCCAGTAAATTATACTGAACTGGTTAACTGGCAGCCATTTGGAATGTTTTGGTCTGTTTATTTTATGTTCTTTGTTGGTTTTGTTTGTTTTCGGAGAACATTGTAAAGCAGATCAATTCAGGTTTTGGGGAACTTACAAATGCTCTGTCACAGTTGGAATGGGATGTTCAAGATAAAAAGGTGAAGGCAAAGGGTTACAGGATGAGGAGAGTGCTGCCTTCATTTGATGCAGTGCTGGGTGAGATTAAGTTAGTCTGTTTTTGAAATCTCAGTACAAATCAATGGATTTTGGCACTTAGCATGCATGTATGCTAATATGTGTGTGTTTTAAGGAGGATTGGTGCTTGCAGAGAGTGTGGAGTTTCCTGCACATACATGTTTCTGTTTAGGCTTTTCTAACATAGTAGGAAATAATTTTAATTTTGCAGTGAAATCTTCAGCTTGATATATTCTTCTAGGTTTCAATTTTACTCCATAGCTCTGCTGGACATTGGTACATGTAAGTCTAGTGACAAAATGTTTTGCTATAGTTGATGCTGGATTTCTTGCTTGAGATTTTTTTATATTAAGTGCAAGAAATGCAATGGATTATCTTCCAGAAAATATTGCTCATTCTCTCTCTGTGATTAACTTGGATTAGCATTTGATCTTTCTTCCAGAGAATATAGCCTGCAGTTTAGACATGGTTCACGTATTCAGTAGCTAAAATTTACACCTAGAGTTACGTTGCCAGTAAAGTTTTTGAATTTTTTTTCTTTTAAAAATATCAGCTTATTGTATTTCCCAAGTAGAAGCACTTCCCTCTTTGTGTTTTTATGATTTACAGGGTATTAAATAACAAATGATAAACTGTAAAAATTCATTTTCCCCTACTATTAATAGAGAAATGAAAAGTGCAATAACAAAATTCATATAGAATTGTTATTGTTTTCAGTAAAGCATTCATTTCAGGAAGGTTGGAAACTCTCTCTCTGATATTTTGAACCTTACTATCTTACAGATTTTTTCCAGCTGATGTATTTATTTTGCCGTTTTATCATCAATTTATAAGAAAAAAATTGGTCTTTTGCAATATATTTCTTGCAATGCAATGTCAAGATTTCTGTTCTCACTGTACTTTTTACTTTAGACTTACTGAATTTGATTTCAGTTTTTCAAACTCCCTTTGTCAGAAAATCTGCTTGAAATTTTCTTGGGAATAAATTTTTTTGCCTTGTTTTTTGAAAATTCTTTTTTTTTTTTTT
>VXBI01001676.1:67929-118973 GCA_013397375.1 Toxostoma redivivum
TTTTTTTTTTTTTTTTTTTTTTTTTTAACATTCATGAACTGAAGAGCCGATACATTTAGCTCTCTTCCTCTTGGTTCATGACTAATCACCCTGTCTCACAGCCACTAACAGTAAGAATAATTTCCTAGTGCCCTGTGGTGGTTCCTTAGGAAAGAGATAACATTTTACATGCTTTTTACTGTAGTGGGTAGTACTCATTTTCATTAGGAATATTTCTGCTCTCTCTGTCAACATTACAGAAAAGCAAAAGGTAAAGTGATTATCTTCCTTAAAGATATCTGGAAAAATAGGAGTTTAAGAATAAAGTTATCTGGTGATAAAAAAAGGACACAGGGTATGTTATTTGTATAATCTGTGTGTACGAGAAGGGGCCAAAAATTTCATGAGTTTCATCTCTCTCAAAAAATGTTTTGTTAGAGTATCCTGTGTGAAACTGTTGATGATAAGCATAACCATACTAACTTAGGCTTTCATTTCTTTTTTTTATTACCAAAACTGAGGATGGACTATGTAACTTTATCAGGATGCATATTTTTGGGAGACATATATCAAAACATTTGAACAATCAGTACTGAAATAAAACTAAGAATTTATTGAGGTTCAAAATAGGACAAAGTGATGAAAATATCTACAGTAATAATCAAACAGGATTCAGCTGAGATTTCTCACTTTTTTCCTGGAATGCCTGGTACTAATTACACTGTGAGAAGGGATTAGGGCTAGGCATGGCACAGGTACTTAAATGCTGGCTACAAGACACTCTTCACATGAAAAATGCAAGTTTTTTTACATTTAGGGTGCATATTTACACTGAATAAATTGTAACAAAACCTTTGCTATGCAGAAACATGACTTTGTAAGCTGTATTTATGGTCATTCCTAATTAATTGGAATAGTGAGAACTCTAAATTTTGTCTAGCACTACTGTGTTTATTTTACTCCTCTCAATAGCTCAAGGATAAACTAAAAGAAAAGACATAATTCATCTTGGTGGCAAACACTTGGTAGGACTTGATTATGCAAATTGATTTAAATTTTGTAGTGCGAGTGTACAAATGAACCTCTGGTATCAAAGTCTTTCACAGATAAAATGTATTTTAAAAACATGCTTTGAGAGAATGAGCTTAAATAGATAATAGATGTGTTGTTAAATTCGAAGGGAATGCATTTTACTGTTCTAATGTTTCAATTAAACACGGTTAGAAGCTACAAAAATTACCAAGTTTTTAATGGCACTTATGGTCATCACAATTCAATATGGATGACTGAATTTTAGTGTCAATTATGGATAGATAGTCCTGTATTGTTGTTTTCTAGGAAATGATGCTTCATGCTGTGTCAGTTTTTGCTGAAATAAATGAAGAATTTGCTAAAAATGCTATAAACAAATGGCGGAGCTTCTCCAAAGGAAATTCTCCAAGTAGTCTCTGTGCAGGACAGAGTTAAAAATTAGTCTGTTTTGCCAGAAATCAGTTTTTCAGTGATTTTAAACATTTGTTAGGAATTTTCAGTGATATATCAAGGTAATATATGCTAAGTTTTAGAATGTATTCATTTTCTAATGTCTTTCTGCATTATTTAAATAAATGAAGGATGTGCTACACTTTTTATGTTTTCAATTTCTATTATTTGCTGGGTGGACATCTTGCGCTTTAAGGCCTGTTATTTGATCCCTTACTTTAATGCAGAAAATTTGAAAATAGGTTTCTCAAATGAGTATCATATCATCTCTAGGTTCTGTGCCAGGATTCAGTTAATTTAGGCCCTCTTCTTCAAAAAGCATCTCTTCACATTAGTGTGCTTGACCATACATGTTAGCTGTAGCTTGCAGTCTCAATTCAAAACTGAAATTGACAGACTACATGACGTTTCTAGTCCATTTCTTATCCATTTAAACTTGTCATAGCTTAATTATAGGAAGTCATCAAAATGTGTAGAATTATGGATTACTCTCTAAATGTACCTATGAACAAAACTTTTTTTGCAGTAGTCACAATTACTGTTGTGACAGTTTTCTGTTGTAGGTTGGTTGGTGGTTTTCTTGGTGGGTTTTTGTTTGTTGGTTAGTTTTGTTTTGTTTCTTATTGCTGCAGAGTTGTTAATTATTTCTTTATCAAAAAGCTGTATGAGGTATTTGAGAAATAAATCTATAGCAAATGCAAAGAACTAACACGAGCCTTAGGCGAATCTCAGAGTATAGAGATACTGTCTTACCTCAGGGTAATAGGAGGCAGAACAAAGTCCTGATGCAAATTTGAGAGATTAATTTATACACATGACTGAGGGATAGCTCCAGGAATGGAATATTTATTAAGGATATGGGAGATTCATTACAATTAGGAGATATAGCTTTTCTCAAGAGAAGTGATATGGGATATGCTGACCTGAAAATACAGAAACAAAAAACAGGACAGATGACTGTTGGAGCCAGTCATTCTATTATAGCAGTTCTATAGAAATTATATTCTATTCTGGTATGTGCAATTAATTCTTTTATGTAAAGTTTTCTCTTCTGTGGTTTTGCTTAATATCCTGAGGTGTTAGCAGCTTTTTGAATACTCTGGAGATTTGTTAACAAGTCAGAAACTACCCATGACTGAGATTTCTCCTCAGATGAAAGTTAAAGGTTCCATTCAATATGACAATTCTGGTTGAACCAAAATCTCACAAAAGCGTTAAAAGATTAACTAAAAGCAGTTCAGAAGGGCAGATTTAACCATCAGCTTGAAGCCCTAGTTTACCCTTAGTCAGAAAATCAGTTAACAGCATTTTAATGTATGTTCTTTAGTCTGTAAACAAGCTGCAAATTCTTTGTGGCTCTAAAATACAGCCAGCCTTGAGGTGACAAAGAGAGTGAGTGGGTGGAATGGTCCATATCTGATTTTCAGTTGCTTTGTTCCCTGGAAATAGTTAAAACAATTTTGTCCTGAATACTTAGGAGAGAGTCAGGAGATAGCTTGTGCACAGACAGACATCTATATTGGCAAGAGAAGTAACAAGAAACAGGCACACACCTCTCAGAACGGCTGTTTTATCTAAGAAAAGGTTTTGTTATCTACAAACTCAGTTAATATGCCTACAAAAAGAATATTTCCATCCTCAACTATTATGAATTATCCTTCATCTGTTTGCTATAATCATGCTGATATATTTGTATTTGTTTTCAAAAGTTTTCAGTTTGCCACATTTAAAATGAAGTTACCTTGCCTCAAACAAGGCAGGACTCTGCTGTCTCTTGCCAGTGATTCAGGTGGACTGTGAACATAACTCTGAGATCAGAGATTCACTTACTTTCTTAAAAAACACGGTTTTAGCAGGACCTTGTTCTCATCTATTCCTGCTGCAAGAGGATTTAAATGATCCTCTTACATATATTTAATTGTAACTTTATGGCAATAAAGTAAATTCCATACTTAAATTGCTTTTTTTTTTCTGAAGAAAACAAAAATTTTAGAGTAGCCAACATGTATTTTTTTCTTTATACATAGATAGTGGTCTACAGTGCATAAGAGTGAGACACACAGAGTAATATTTGCTTCTTGATGTAGTTTTAGTTTGTAGTAAATATTAAGTATAGTTAAAGATGCATGCATAAAAATAGATTGTGCATTATTTTCTGTGTGTTATCTCACACATTCTGTATTTTGCCACTGTATTAAATTTGCTCATTAAGAACCAATGTCCTGTAAATCCCAGGAGGCAAATTTAATGTTATCCATAGCATAGGGTGTATTCAAACATCTGTTTATTGCAGAGCAGTGGACCACAAAATATGCTTCTGATGTCCAAATATAAAATGATCCTGACTAGGATGAAACATGCTTCAATCTGAACTTGACTTTTAATGAAGTGCAACCAAAATACTTTTATAGTTGGTCTCATCAGTGCTTTCTTTATATGCCTGTGTATACAAACTATTTATGTTATGGTTACAATTACTGTCAGCTGTGCCAAAGAGGTGATTAAATCCTGAGTATTCCTTAATTTCTGTATTTATTTTGATCAACTATTGAAAAATATAACTGCTTCAGATTTATTTTCAGATGGAAACTGCTGATTTTATGTCAAGTTAATGCTAAATAAATCTGTTAATTCTTGCAATTAAAATCTTCTGTCATTATATGAAAATTGCTGTTGAGAATATACAAGAAACACCAACAGTAAATGACTTTTTTCATTTTGCTATTGTTAGATTTAAGACTGAGAAAGTGTTCCATCCTCTGAGATTGAGGATGAAGTCAAGTATGACAGAACATCCATGTGATGAAACACTAGATTTGGTTTATATTTTTCACTAAATGTAATTCTAGAAAAACATCACCAGACTACAAAATTCATTGAGATAAAAAATAGTTGGAGGCTGGGGAAATATATGGTCAAAGGAGAAAGAAGAATAATACAGGCTTTTCCCGTCTTAAACACTTTTGAAGGCAGCTCTTTCTTTTGTAACTGTTGTCTAATCTTGTGCTTAGGCACTGTATCCTTTCACAACTTGTCTGTAGAATGGAGTTTTTACTTCTAATCAGGTATTGGGGGGAAGAAGAAAGTGTTATTGCCACTATTCAGTTCATTAGAGCATGGCAAGACAACGGGTTCAATGGGGTGCCCTTGTTCCAGTGGGTAATTCCTGTCAGAGGAAATGCAAATGAAAAGGGTCAGAAAATGGCTTGTATTCACTTCCTGATTTGAAATGTAAATGTACTGCTGAAAATCTACCACTGGAGACAGGAATCAAACAGCTTTATGAAGTGCAGGCTAACAGCACAAAGTATCTTTTGAGAGACTGATTTGTACACTGGAAATGCTGTTTGAGAGCAACAGGCAAGTCCAGTCTGTCTTCTCTGGACCTGTATGGCATGGTGAGCCAGCTGAAAAGGAATCTACAAACTTGTAAAGAAGTGCAAAAGTTAAGGTTAAGTATCATCTCTTATCTTAATCCTTTTTTCTTTTTGCTGTGTTAGAAGTACGAAAGTGGTGTTTTAAATCCACACCTGTTCTCTGTCACAGCCATTTGAAAGCGCTGATATGCCCTGGAATGGAGTTGGAAAAGTTGGAAATTAGTTAATTCAGTGAATAGGGATGTTACCACCTGGGAGTTCAGACTCTCTGCAAAGAGGGATAGAGCAAAATAGTTCCCATGGAAAACCTGAAAGGAGAATGAGCGGTATGAGTTGCTTTGGAACTGTAACAACTGCCAGCCCATAAGCAAACCCCAGGACTGACTGTGCATTATGTTCCTTTCTTTTCTTCCAACCACCCATCTATCAAGTTTCAAACTAAAATTTTAAATCAATTATAATATAAAAACTATAAAATCTGCAGTACACTATCCCTCCCTTTATCTTGTTCTTTTAGCTTGTTTTTATAATTGGCATGTGCTATGAAGTTGTGTATGGAGGGCCTTTAAGGATGATTAATGTATTTTTCATTAATGTATCCATTTATTTAGGCCTTTTGTAATTCCTTATTGTTATTTCCTTCCCCTCCCCTATATTCCCACTTATTCTGCAGTCATATCAGTATTAAAATTTCTATTAAAAATCTCTGCAACTCTGTGTTTACTTTAACACTTTTTATACCACTGTACCTGTAGAAACTACCAGGATACTAAAATTTAGAAAATAACATTTCAGTCGGTGATAAATGGCTCAGCAGTTAATATAAATGAAGTTCTGCCGTGGTGGATCAATTGATGTGATATTTTCTGTAAGGCAAATTTTTGGGTCACTGGTACCTGTAAAATCAATGAAATTATGAGGAAAAAAGATAAGAGAAAAATATGACCATTCCCCCCCCCCCCAAAAAAAATAGTTTAATATAATGGCACATCAGTTTTAGAATGATTCTAAGACTGTCCTATTTTTTTGTCTGTAACGAACTTTCTTTTGATCTTTGATGAGTCTTTGGATCTTGATTAGGATCGAAAGATAGACTGAATCTCTGAATGTTTTTCCTTTTTTTTATTTTTTCCCCCACTTCTGCCAATGTATGAAACTAGTCCTCTACAATCAGTAAGACTGTTGAAAAGACAAAATTAGTTTGGCTGTGTATCACCCCAGGAGCTGATAGGCTCATCCAAGGATTCCTGAAGGGATGGATGGATGGATCTCAAGACGAGCTCCTTCTCTCTTGGTGGGTGTTGGATGTATCCTTGCAGGAATAGATGTGCTTTGAAGTATTTTTTCATCATAATCTCATGCAGCTGGCTGTGTTGCTGGCAATATAGGAACAACTGCTTAGGAGAGAGGGCAAGGCAAATGTTCTGTACTTGGAGGTCCTGGCTTTTCTGTTTGAGGGTGCAAACACAGGCATGTGCTTAATCAGCGTAAAACCTTTTCAGCCTGACAGATAACTGTGTATGTGGAAAGTAGGAGTATTCCTTTTCCCTTACATTTTCATCTTTTAGACAAAACTAAGGTGGTTTCAATTTGGAACAGCAATTGCTGCTAATTTTTTTTCTTAGATAATACTCTGATTCACTTATTACTCTCTTTTGTAAGAGATACCATAGACTATTAAAAGTATCAAACTTCTCTGCATTAGCAGATGTATTTTAATAGTAAGCTTATTACATACTTCTCATTATATTTCTTAATTTTAAATAGAGGAAAGAAGTAGAAGAAATTACATTGATGTTTTAAACTAGATTTAGCAGACTGCCTGAGGAAAAGTCTGGATGAAAAAGTGCAGACTTCTGTGTCTTAACTTCAGCAGAGGGATGACATTTTCCCCCAATTTCCACCCCACTAGTTGAATTGTATCCACAAAGAGCAACGCTTTTTTGTTTGTTTTAAATCAGCTTCTAATCGTTGCATACCATCAGATCCTGGATTCTGTTTGCTGACCTACCTGAAATCACATAGCACACTGTAAACTGATCACCTTGAAAGCAGTTGCGTAGGTACAGGAGACATAATCAACTTTATGTTATTGAACTGCAACAAAGTAGAGCTGTTTAAGGAAAACTCTTGAATTGGTGATTCTGGGTGCATGAAGTTTTGAATGTGAGGACTGATAACTGCATGAGCTGCTACCACTTTTAAACTTCAAAGTATATCCAAGAAAAAAATTAGTTACTCAATATCATCCCTGTAAAGCACAGGATTGAGAAGCCATGAAAGAACTTCTGAATCATCTCTTTCAATCAGGAGTGGAGTGTTATTTTCATTCATAATTGACCCATGTGTAGCATTATTTAAAGCTCAATATGCAATAAGAAATATTATATATGTATTTGTGAATATATAGCACATAATTATTCAATTGTCAGGAAAGAAGCATTTTTATATTTATAACAGTTTCTTATCTGTTTTGTCATCATTGCCATTACCTGCTAAGAATGGATAAGAGAGGAAAATCTTTATAACTTCAAAGCTTTTACTTGACCAGTCCCAGAATATGTCTTTCATCTTGGAAACTATAGGATACCTTGTATTAATCTCACAAATTTATACCATAGGTTTTTTTTATGTTTTAGTGACAATACATCTAAAAAATTCACTGTTATATTTTAGGAAATATTGAATATATTAATATGAAGTGCTTGTGTATATTTCTTGCAATTGATATTTTCCATGAAAAATAATGTTAAATAATGTTGGCAATTACTTCATGGTAATAATTATTTGTCTAATTTAAAATTTCTTCTTTCCATATGCTCAGTTTTCAGAAAATACCAGCATTTCTAGAATATTTTTTGTGTAACTTATCAATATGCCCTTTCAGGTAATAAACTAAAAATATGTCTATTTAGATGTTTCTGGAGTTAGGTATTTGCTTCATATAATCAATTGGTTCACAATTAAGGATATGCATCAGTGAAGACAAGCACATAATGAAGATAAAGAATGGCTGTGAAAGCTTCCCAATTCTAATATGAAATAATTAATTCAATTAACCCAAATATAGGAAGTTCTGGAAATTATTAAAAGGCTTGTAAATCTAAACAGACTTTTGTATACTGATGGCCTGAAGGGGCCTGCAATTTTGTGTGATGTATTGCAGATGCTGTCAGATTTGTTACAGAAGGTTTGGATATAAAATTCAGCAGATCAGCTGCTATTAATCAAATATATTGATGCATGTTTGAAGAAAATACCAACTTCCAGCCTCAATGAGGCTTCCAACTTCCAGCCTCAATGAGGCTTCGTGAAGAAAGGCCACCCCATTGGTGGAATTGTACTCATAGAATTTTAGCAAAATATAACTGGAGAAGCCATGAGAGAACATGTAATTAAGCTTTACTGAAACTGTGAGTCCAAAGGACTTTATATATTGAGCTGTGCACACTGATGAGACATAATGGGCACTAATTCTTTATGAAAGAGAGATAGAAGAAAAAATAAGAACCTATGGACAGAGATGGCCCTAGAAGCTAGGGTGCCTGACACAACAGAGGAAGGATCTGGAATGAAACTGGGGAAGTAGAGCTAGTAATTTCTCAATGGATGGTCTAGGGAGCAGCAAGTGATATGAGGTCATGATGTGAACTAATGAGATGGGACAATTGAACAATACAAGGTGATCAGGCCTGGACAGTGTTTATGCTGGTTTGTAAACTACTTTTTAAATTACTTTGAAAAATTCACTATTTTGATGATCCCTTAGTTACCTAGGCATGCTGTTTCAAACCTTACTTATTGCTACAGATGTGGGTTTTTTTCCCTCATTTTCTTGTCTAATTGTACACTGATGCCATTTCAGCCCATTGTCTTTAATCCTGCCTGTCTATAGTGGACAGGAAGAACTGTTTATTGCCTTCCTCTTTACAATTCCTTTGTGTTTATTTGAAGACTTCAAGAGTTTAAGTCTTTACTTCAGTCATCTTGTTTTATTGTACAAAGTCAACTAACTGTGTTTTTTCTGTAGACCTTTATCTTTTTCCTGTGTTTATAGACTGCTGATTGTACTTGCTACTCTTCTCCAGTCTTCTGGATCCTCCGCAGTTTGTCAAATTTTTCCTGAATGTTAGTGTCCTAAATAGGACAGAATATTACCTAAGAATAGTACTTACTAGTGCTGGATACAGTAGAAAAAATTGCTTAATACATTATAGAATTACTGAATGATTTGGCTGTTGGAAGGGACATTAAACTACTTTCCAGAGTTTAAATGAGAATGGCACCTTCATTCTAACAAGCATGACACAATGTCTAACAAGAATGTTAGTGTGTAGTACATTCTGGAGAGGTTTCTTTGCTTCTTTCTTTCTTTCTTTGTCACTATCTTCCTTGGCATTTCACATGGTTTACCCCTTAATTTAGGATGTCTGTCACTTCTGTAGGCAATTAGATCCCAGGATCTTGTTTTTCCCCAGTGTGTCACAAAATATCCCTGTTAAGGGACCAAACATATTTCTTTTTAAAAACAACATTGCTGTGCTGACTCATGTTCAGTTCATAGACCTCTTTGCCACAAATACTTTTGTCCATTGCAGAGAGGAATAATATCTCTATTCAATTGGAAGGTGGCAATTCTAATCTCTGATGGTAGGCACTCACTCCTTCATAAATGGAATTTCACATTTGTGCAATAGCATAATGAAGAAGAGATGCAGATATCAAAGTAAGTATGATACTTTCAGAAAGTATAGTCTGGAAGAAACAAAGACATAAACATATTTCTTACAATGTAAAATGTGTGTTTCCAGACATTATCAGGAACACAAATTAAATCATTCTGTTATCCTATTTACCAAGCTTTTTTAGAGCAAATCCTGCCAGTGGCAATCAGTATTCAAATAATGAGAAGTTTGTCTTAGCTGATGTATTAGAGGCAATGATACTCTGATCATAACAAATGAGATCCATTGTGACTTGCTCTAGACACGTAGACATCTCATCATGGCTCCTGTAATACTCAACAGGGTGAAAATACTGTCTACAGGGCTTAGTTCACCACCATGTAAGATTGCTAAGTAAAACTTCATGAATAATTCAAAGATATTTCTTCTTTTCTTCACTGGCTGAAGAGGCGATTTAGATCTCTAGCATAAACCATGCCTTGGCTTCAAGTGCTTAAGGTTAGTTGAGGTAAATCCCCATGTGGTTTAGAAATAGTTGTTTACAAAACATACACAGATGTTTAGAGTAACTATACGAATGTATAGAGTAACTATAGTATAAACATTTATATTGTGATGAAGTTTATAATAATTTTTTGTAAGAGGCATTATGCATTTATATGTATATTGTAATGTTAAATGCAAACAGATTCTCGAAATATTTTTGTTTACTGATAGCATTAAAATGTAAACTTCCAAAGAATATGTGTTTTTATATGTGCCAGTTTGAGGATATTTTCAGTATCATCGCTACATATTTGGGAAATATTCTGACCCTAAATATTCTGAGTAATTGTTCACAAAATTTTCCACATCTAAAGAATACTATTATATCCAGTTTAATTGCATTAGCTTTTCAGAAATTCATTATGGTAAACAAGAAATGATGATGGGTTTGAAATAAATTGTTCTTCAAATATGTTTCTAACAATTAAAACAACAATCAGGTTTGTAAAAATTTCAGATAGTCAGGCTAATTTTGCAGCCAGTGCATACTCATTCTAGGGAATTTATACATGAGGAAGGAAAGAAATAGGAACTTCGACTCAAGATAACTTATGAGGAGGTGATACTTGTTTACTATTGCTCCTGCTATGATATATTTTATCTTCTTCAGCTGCTTTGCTTGCCAGTAAGGAGTGATAATGAAGACTGTTTTATTTTAAGTGCTTACTGCATACTTTGAAAGGTGCGAGGATAAAAGATTGCAGATAGAACCAGTACATTAGTCCTTCTGTAAATGCACTCTGCTCATTATCTTATGAGCATAATGAAATGGAAATCAGAGAAAATTCAATAAGTCATAGCTAAACATTAACTAGTGCCAAGATGGGAATCAGTATGCTTTAGAGTTCTATTTCTTATCAACAAACCAAATCCTTCCCATGGTTCTGTTTAAAATGTCACCTGGGTTATAATTTTGACTGGATTTGTGCTGCCTCATAAGCAGGACATGAAACAAATTGTGCATGTCAAATTAGTAGAAAAAAAAGAAAAAGGTTTCTGTTGTTCAAAAAAAGAGACTGAAACGATAATGTGTCTTATTGCCATAGGAAATTATGGAATTTTGTACCTGCTGGCTTTCTTTCAAAATAATCTCTATTTTAATGTTTGTAACACATATAACTCTGGGTAATTTCTAAACTTCTTTCTATTATCTAGTTGGAATATAGCCTGCCCTACTACTAGAAACACCTCTGAATCTGTCTGGCAGAATCATTGGCTACGTTTTCATAGTCACCATTTTATTTCATTGTGGAGAGCTCATCTTGGATAAATATAGAAGTAAAACAAGTTGAAAGGCATGTTGAAGTTGCATATGAGACAGATGTGGGAATTTGTTGCAGTAATTTCTCCACCGTTTAATGATAAACAGTTACACACATCACTTCCCAAGCTATAGATCTTGTTCTGGCCATTCAGTGTTGTGTACAAGTCACTCCCCCCAGACATTAATTCTGTCCAAAATCGAACCATTACCTTATCCAAGGAGCAATGTACTTCTAATTTATCTGTATCGATTCAAGTCACATGTCACAGATACATGCAATACTCCTTGTAGTTTTATTTGGGGTTTTTGTTTGCTTGGCATTTTAGGGATGGGCTGGGGGTTGGGAAGACTTTGCCTTGTCCTTAAGGCCTGAAGTTTTGAATTACTTTTGAGACATGTAAATGCTTCAGCAATTTTCTTGCTTGAGATAGGATGTTCAGTCTGGGACTCCAACATGTCAGAAAAACCATGAGGTATTGCTTTCTGATTAATATTTTAGGTTAATTATCTAGTCAGCAGTGTAAGGCATATAAATGTGCATTGTGATTAAACTCTATTTCAGTAGAATATTTCAGATTTTTTTTAAAGGCCAGGGGAGCATATCAACAACAACAACAAAAAAAGAATATTATTCTGTAATGTTCAAGTCTGTATTGAGACCTTTGCATGACTTAGATTCAGACAATGACTGAAGCATTGCTATGTGCATTTAAATTACAATCTTTAGATACCGTTTGCTAAGTGAAATTAACTTTGTTGCTTTCATATACACTGCATGTGAAGAAGAGCCAGGATTGAGATACGAAGTTCTGGCATGGTAGGTAGGGCATGAATTTAAATTGGTCAGTAGTGGCATAAGCCTTTAATTCCTTGGAATTCAAGTATCTAGACTAAAACAGAAAGGGAATGTCTGTGTCTTCTAAAAATCCTAAAATTCAGCCTCAGATTTATTTTGAAGTCCACCTTTCAAAAATAGAAGAAGGATGGGTAAAGAGGGAGTCAAGTAGTACAGCTTTTCTTTTTCAGTAGTGGCCCCTGCCCTGGGGGGCTTCAGCTCACCTTTCCCCTGACAGAGGAAATTTGTCACCCAGGACCACACCACGACTGTGCTGACATAGGGTGTGCTGAGGTGAGGGTTTCTTTTCTTCAGCAAACTTTAGCAATGGAATTTTAGGCACTGAGTCGACTGAGATGCCTACTTGGCTTTGAGAACCTCAGAAATGTTTAAATATTGTATTTAAAATTATTGAGGTGCCTGGTCTCCTGTTGTCTTACTTGAAATTTTTCCCTAAATACACAAGGAATCAAGAACATACATACATAGGAATTGCTGTTAGTTTAAAAATTACTGCATTTTAAAAATATTGTTCTAGTTTAATGTTCTTAGAAGTAATTTGTCTATTACCTTTAATCTGTAGATTTTAGAACCATAGTACTTGAACTAATTTTTCAGATCTGTAAACTTATAATGAACATCTGCCATTACAAATGCAGTGTTGGAGTCAACACGTATGTCATCTCTTCTGAGAGCTGGTTATATGTCAAAAATTAAAGCTTGAAAAACTCTTAACAGATTTGTGTCAGATTTTCAGGTTATGCAAATCAGCCTATTATCACTGAAATTAATGGAGCTGTACTGATTCATACAAGCGGTAGATTTGGTTTATTGCTTCCAGGTGTATCAAGGATATCGTGAATTGTGTCCACAAATGCTCACTTCCTCCTGTCCAAATTGCTGATGCAGTAGGTAGTGCTCTTTGAACTATATTCTGAGTCTGAATTTCCTTTTTCATTTGCTGAACGTTCTCTTTAAATTAAATTTAGACTCAGAAATTCACAGGTAAAATATTGTAAGTTATGCACACTGTTGAGATCCCCACTAGCTAGAAAAGGTTAGTACTAACACTGATTAGAGCAAGAGATCCTTTTGTCCTCTTGGTTCAAGAAAATGAAATTCTGTCTCAAGAACCTTTCAAATGATAGTTTCTTCATTTGCTTTCTCTGCTTTATCCAGGAGTTACCTGAAAGACATTATCATGTTAAATATTATGAAAAAAATTATCTATTACTAACACTTAAAGAAATTGTCCTATAGTTTCTTTAAAACTTGTTTTTACTTTGTTTCCCTATTAGAAATAAGAATATTTTTCTAATAAGTATAACAGTAGGGAGAAAAGAAATCTTAAAATATTTTATAATATTTTACATACAATATTTTTAACAAGGGATTTTATTTTAGGTGTAGCTTGATTTAGATACAATTGTGTTGAAATAGTTACAGGAAGTGACTGAGAAATGAGAAATTCCAACAGTTTTTGTCTTTGGAGTATTGGAATGTAACTGAAAATATGTACTCCTTTCACTTAGTGTATTTTCAGATGATGCAGAAAACACATTTAAGACTGATATATCATCTTGCTTTTATTCTTGTTGAAAACTGCATAGATTTTCTATTAAAATATTTCCTGAAAAAAAATACTTTTTAATCCACTTAGAAAAGCATTGTAGAGCTTTGTTTGAAACTACCTATTATCTCTTAATTTGGTAATGTCATATATATAATTAAGCAAATCCATTAAAATTGTTCTTTAATTTGTAGACCGCATAAAAAAAATAAACCAAGCCACATTGAAATGGTACGGTCCCTGATAGAAATTAAAACTTACTAGTAGTCTTCAATAATGTATAAAATATGGTTAGAAACTCTTAGGGAAATCAGCCTTTTTTAAATGGCCATTTTAAAATACTGCTCCTGGAAGAATATTACTTTTGGAGAAGCAATTTTTTTTTTAAATTCAGTAAATATATTGTGACTAAGTACTAAATGTTGCTGGATTTCATTATTCAGCATTCCTCTGGGTTAAAAGCAGAATTTCAAATAAATATTTTTATATTCTGCTAAATGATTTGGAACATCAAGATCATTGTTACCACAGCTTTGGATAGATCCTGGTATTGGAATCTCTGTCAAGAAATGCTTTTGACATATGCAAAACAGTTGCTGATTATTTACAGAGAAGAAAAGGGCTGTGAAGTACTGTGCTGGGTATGCTGGGTTTAATTTGAAGAGAGG
This sequence comes from Toxostoma redivivum, assembly GCA_013397375.1. NCBI lineage: Eukaryota > Metazoa > Chordata > Aves > Passeriformes > Mimidae > Toxostoma > Toxostoma redivivum. Next base: position 82,336 of record VXBI01001676.1, read on the forward strand.
GAATAGGGAATTGTTGGAGAAGGATGGAGCCTTAGCTACCCTTTCAGCTGTGAATCTCTGTTGCAGCTCAGGGTGATGTGATGCTTCCAAAAGTGACAATATATAACATATGCCTCTTCTGTGCTAGCTTTGATGACTCTGGGCTTAATCAGGTATTATAATTAGAAGTTACCCTGCATCTATTCTGTAAATTTGTAGTAGGAAAATCCAAACAACTTGCAAATCATGCGGCAGAGATCTCTTACATGAAACCCAGGCAGTTTAGTAAGCTTGGTTTTTAATTGTTTCTGTCCTTGTAAACTATCAAATGAAAATTATTGATGGATAAAAAACATTACTTACATGCATAATAAAATAAATATAGTGTGAGTTTAATATCCTATGCAAAACTACAAACATTATTAACATGGTAATCTCTGTAGTTTGTTACCATACTTGCTTAATAAGAGCTTGACTTGCTGACTTAATGAAAGCAAGTATGGAAAACCAGTATGATCACATTTCTAAAAAGCTGTTCTCCTTTAACTGAACCACAATAAGAATTGGTTATATACCTCTATACTGTGTAATTTACATGCATTTGTAAATTATAGCTAATAATTGCATAACTCTTAGTATACTTCCTGTGCTTGTTAAATGCTGGTTAACATCATTTTTATACTGCTGTACCCATAAAGTTTCAACACATTTAAAATTAAATTTGCAGATGCATAAAAGGACACTGCTTGAATTTTTTATAGTGTAACTGCTGTTAAAATATTATTATGCTTAGTTTGAAAACATTCCAAATCTAATATTTAACTTACCACAAGAGTAATTGCTTTTGTTACTGCAGTAAGAGGCATGCATGCTTTTCCTTAAATTAAACGAGTAGATAATTATCTTAATTTTATGTGCAGCATAGAATAATTTTTCTGCTGTAGACAAAAGAACATTGTAATCAGGTTTCTTGAAGCTCTACATGGTTTGTTTTATTTATCTCTCTTAGCATGAGCACTTGAAAGTCTTTATGTTAACAACAAATACTTTAATACGCTCATAGTATTGTAACTGTGATTTTTTAAGAATAAAAGCTTTACAGATTTTGTAAGGAGATGGTAATAGCCTAGAATTATTGCAATAATTGGAAAAAATGCCTCCTTTTGACCGTGGGAAACTCTTAAAATCTGTAATAGCAGGAGAGATCTTGAAGAACAACTGTATATTGTTATTAATTTAACCTGTTTACTGACCTGCATCATTTGAAAGAAAAAAATAGTGGACACCTGTGGAGTAGAGGTGGAGGAAGGAGAAAGGATGTTATCCAGAGAAGACACAGTAGAGTCACTAAGTCCTTTCAGGCAGGGAGACAGAGATGAATATGGAGCTTTTTGTTAAGGATGACTGAGAATTATAACGCATTGGAATCCTAATGTTCTGTATTGTGTTGCTTAGCATCCTTTGAAGTTTAAGTTTTAGCTCTCAGAATCATCTGGGTTTTATGAGTTTCCCTCACAGTCAGAACTGAGAGGTTTAGAGGACTCGGGTAAGACTTGGTTGTTTTCTCTTGAGTGGTGTGTTTATTTAGTTAAGGGTCTGAGATTGCTGAGCAGGACAGTGTGAGAGAATGATACACAAAGGATGTTAGTGGTGTCTGGGGGCTTTCTGAACATATTAGCTTTTTGGGGTGTTTCAAGAAGCACCTGCTTTTATAATGATGTGTATGATACTTTGCATGTTTTTCATGTACAGTAGTTTGTATGCTTTCTGTTTTGTGTTGAGCAGAATGGCTAATGAGAGGATACAGCTGTAGGTGTATTTGAAATGCAATTTGATGTAGAAGTAATGATTATGAAATTTTATCATAGTAATTTGAGGGAGTCCAGAAGATAAGAATGTCATCTGTGTATTTTACGTAAATAACAAAATTGTCCTGCATTTAGTGTTTCATTTGTAACTTGCCATGCTGTAGATCAGTCAGTATTGGCAGATAAAGTAGCTGTGAGTGAGAATGGAATCAATTTGTGTTTAGGCAGGAAATCTGAGTATTATACTTGTTCTTACTGAAGGCAGACAGTGATTTGTGTTTTGAATTGGCCAAGGCGATTGTGGCTGTGGAAGAAATCTATTGCATTTCCCAGAAAAAAAACTCTTGAACAATTGGAGGCGGGATGGTTTCTCTAAAATCCACTGATTCTTGAGAGTATTCTCTAGCCTGTAGTATATACGTGGTAGGATTCTCTTCCTTTTGTTTTCCTTAATTTACTTGGTCTGTGAGTGACGGAACAGATTGTATGCTGTTTCTAGGAGGTGGTGAGGATGGGGTTTGCTGTCACAGACAATATTTTGAAGCAGGATGCAGTCTCTCTGTTAAGGCCTGGTACCAGCTGGGGTTAATTGATCATTACTGTAGCTTGTGGTATAATATCACATATTTCTTTTGACTTCAACAGAAGAGTGAATGATGAAGTCATGAGCGAAACCAGCCATTGCTACAACTTTTCTCCCACTGAAAAAAAATCTATGAAGTCCTTCGCTGTGGTTCTTAAATCAGCAGAGAAAATGTATGCTTAGTAGAAGACAGATCAAATATGAAGATGGACTTGTGTATCTAAAAGATTAGTTGTTCATCTCTTAACATTATAAGATTCCAGCTGAGAGGGAAAGAAAGTGTGATACTGAGCAAAGTAATTCATGAGATTGATTTTATTTTCTTTCCTCATCCTTTCCTTTCTGGGAAGAAGGATAACTTTTGAATTACAATTCAGAAAATTATAGTGGGAACTTTTGCAAGCTGCAATACCTTAAATGATAATTATATAAAGATTATTGAGAGCAAAATTGGCTGGTGACTACAGAATGAGGATTATAAGGGCTCTTGAGAAAGAGCTGACATTAAACATACCTCTACTTTTTGCTGAAATAACTCCACTTTATGAAGCCTTTGCCTAGGTATCCCTGGTAGGTCAATTTTGGAGACATAAGAAAGCAAGCTGTGGCAGCAAGTCTTCAGATGCCACTTTCCAGAGGTAAAGCCTCTTACAGTCACTGCAGTCAATACCCATCATGATTGCTTCTCTATAATGACTTCCGATATCTGCACTCTCAACTCTGACTGGTATTGACTATCAGTAGTTAGAGAGTGTAGAGCTAATGAACTGCTAGCCAGTGCTATGAAAACAGTCAAAGGTTCAGATAATGCTTGGGGAAGGTTTAGCAGTTTTTTATATTTGAGATATCATTTCAGCTGTGTTTTGACTGAGACTGGGATGCATGTGTTTATTTCTTTTTCAGTAGAAAGCAATTTTTCAGCATATGCAGAACCATGCAATGCTTGCAGAATTTCAGAGGTGGCAGATTTACAAGAACCATGATGAGTGGGTCTTTACACAGACTTCTGCAGTGACAAATGGAATTTTTCTGTGAGGGAGAGCAGTAGGATCACTATACCTCTGAGCATTTCAAGAGTTGAATCATTCCCCTTTTCTGACCTGTAAAATCTGTTTTTCCATTTGTGGATAGTAGGAAAGAATAGTTTAACTTGACATAGTAAAAAGGAAATGTTTCTCTCAAAGACCTAAATTTAGGAAGAGGTGTCAGAGAAGTAGGTTGAGTGCTGTTGAGGAATGTGTATCTCCTGACAATTGCTTACTATATTTTGCAAAATTTAGGGTAGAAAAAATATAGTTACAGACATGAACAGAAGGTTTCAATATCTGAACAACTGGAGGATATGATTCCAACATTACAGTTACTCAGAGGAAAAGAACAAAGTTATGTATTACATTCCTTTAATGCCAAGGTTAAGGCAAAACAGAGCCTCCTGCAGTAGTTCTTGCTTGCCTTTATAATTTACACCTTAATGGAGGTCTATGGCATGTAATGGTTGCTTAATTTATATGTTTATTTAATATTAGGAAGAATACAGCAATTTTTAAAGTCTCTGCATGAAACAGATAGCCTCCTAAATAGCAAGTAGTTGGAAATGTTTTAGGATGCAAAAACAAGATGATTTTTGGCTATAAAATGTATCTCTTGAAAAAGAATAAAAAGAAAAAAAGATTCCTTTAATAGGTGATTAGTGCAAAGAAACCTATGGACATGCTATGTCCATGTAAGTGATATAAATAAATGGACTGTAGCCATTCCATCAGAGAGACACTTCTGTCTGTACATGCTTCTTTGGGTCATATCTTTACTTCTTTGCTAGGCAGATAAACTAATTTCAAGGTTCTGGTTTACAACATACCAATTCACAAAGTATATCCAGTAGTCAGTTATAAGTAAAATAATGGGGACAAAAAATCTCTTGCAAGATGATTCTGAAATCCTAATTGTGTATGAGCATATTCACTGCAATGTGACATTGAATCAGTGACCTTGGAGCAGGCAGGTGTTCTGGTAGTCAGCAGAGCTGCAGGGGATGCTGACAGGAGGATCTGACAAGTGTGAGAGATTCGTTGCTGATTGGGATATATTCCTCATTGTGTCATGTTTAAACAAATCTGATACAAAATTGTCCCTTTCCTTGCCCCCAAATCCCTATTTCAAAGCAGCTTCCTTCATTCAAAGGCCAGATGATACATGAAAACTCATTTTGTTTATGGATACATATCTGTATGTGAAGAAGACTGAAATGTGTCGGAGTAAAACTGCACCATAGGCACTCCTAGATAAATACTTCATATTTATGCCATAGTAAAAAGCATTTAAGCCATAGTAATGAAACAATCCTGTTGCTTAACAAAATTGCATTTTGCAAAATAGTAAACCTAATAGTGCATACTACCAGCAAATAGGTCATATCAAAACATTTAGAATGATGCTGAGGCAAAGCCCACAATGCTGTCAATAATTGAAAATAAAACCTTTTGATCATGTAAATATTTTTTAACCTTCACATTTTTGTCCTTCTAAAATTAGGTCTTCATAACTGAGTAAAAGTTTTGTTTTAACTTTTCTGTTGTATTTCCTCTTTTCTTCAGAAAGCATGTTAACATGTTATTTTCAGTATTTTCTTGAGAAACATTTTGGTAGTATCAGGTTATTTGGATACCTGCTTTACATCCAGACAACTAGAGGTTATTAAAGCCAAGATTATGCAAACCTTTTGCTGTCTTTGTATCCAGAGTAGTTAGGAATTTTAGTATTTCTTTTCTTGCTGCTATTTTCCAAAACTTGATATTGGAGTTTTAATCTTCAAGCTGGCCTATGTATTGATAAACCTTCTTGTTGAGATTTGTATGTGATTTAGTCTATGCCTTTTTTCTCCAGCTTGAGTTCTTCCCATCATACAGCCCTTATATTAACAAGAAGATTTGCATTTGTTTCAACAAAATAATTATGAGTAATATTTACTTCACTGAGAACTTCAAAAACTTTCTTTGTTTCCTCTTCCAGTAATTTGTTTTCATTGCTGTCCATTAATGTTTTAAAAGGAAATATTTAATTGCCTTCTCTTTTTTGGTAGGTTATATGTCTTCTCATAGGCAAAATGCCTGGTATATATTATATAAATTAAATTTCAAGCCATTCGTGTACATTACTGCCCTGCAAGTATTATTTAATGCACAAAACACTTCTAAAGCAAAATTCAATAAATGTAGAATTCTCCATGGAGTGGCAGTTGAAAACCTCATAAATTTAGATTACACAGTCATGTCAGTGAATTCAAATTAATGAAATGGATTCCCACACAAGCACTACAGTAATTTGCATATTAATTTCTGCTAATTTTTTTATGGCTGTAACAGACTTGTACTAGTCATATTCTATAAAATACAACAGATTGTGAAACAACAAACAGTGAACAGTTGGGCATGATTTATCTGTTGTTCCATTGGATCTTCATTTTCCCAGGAAAATGCTCTGTCTACATTATTAATGTCTGACAATTTTCTTGTATTCATGCCCTGAAGCAGAATATGTCTGTTAATTTTGTGTAATGGCTGCTTTCCTAACAAATAGTATTTGTTTTTCATATTATGACAGTACTAATAAATAGGAAATAATGCTAGCTTTGTGGAGTTGGGCACTAAATGCGAAACACAGTTCTGTGTGTACATGTGTTTATTTTAGGTTACAAAGATGTTAATATATTTTTCACTGGATTTTGTATGTTTTCATTCTATACCAATATCCCTACTTTGATGTTAAATGCTTCTTTTTATTTTTTTTTTAACAGCGCCCTACAAATGTGGGCAAAGTACATGCTGTTGGAGAAAGTCGTAGTGAGGTGCTTCTCTCCAGAAAACAGCCTGTGCCAGGGCAGTTAGTAACCTTCTCCAGAAGTCAGGTTGCTTTGCACAAGGTTTTCTTGTATTCACTGTCTTAGCCTGCCCTCTGATTGTGTGGCAGTGTAGAGCAGAATGCAGTGTGGGTGAAAGGAATACTGGTTTTGGAAGTTCCAGCACTACACTAGCTATCTAGTGGGTAAAGTCACATACAAGGTCTCTAGAACATCTCAAAAGCTTCTACTAGACTGAAAAATAACACATGCTGTTAATTTAAGTGGAATCTAAATATCAGGTAAATTTGAAATCAGTGTTTCATTCCTTAGTTTATTAACATTACATAACTAGTTAAAGATATAATGACATGTATTCCTAGATTCTAGAAAATAAATGTCTTACTTGTATAGAGTTGTGAGCTTTTGTGGGAGAAACATTCTATGAAATGTCTGAAGTTGACAGGGTAAGTAGGGATAGCGAGAATGTGTTTTGAATCGGTATTTTCAAGGAAGAACTTACAATGTTATAATTATCTCTATACTTGAATACAAAATATCATGCTCTTTTTCTTTTTTTTCTTTCTTTTAATTTTGGCAATAAATGTGTTCTTGTGGAATCTCAGAAGACTTAATTTTGTTTTTACTACATATCATTGCATTATTCTGTGCCTTATTTTATCATTGACTTTGACTTTACAACTTAAAAAAATCAGATCATTTTCATATCTAGATCAAAATAAAAGTAAATGAAAAACTAAACTTTGCAAATTTTTAGGCAAAGTAGTGTGTTAGACAAACTTAGGTGTGACTATATAGTAATGGTGTAATACTGATACAAACCAAAGTGGCATCCTGCAGTTATGAAATGTAATACTTCAGAATATGTTTTATGGGAAAAGGATATCTAGCTATGGTCTACTCCAGCCACTACCTTTGATATTTATTTAAAGGTATTATCCATTCCTGGCTATGCAGACTAATGGTCTCAGCTTCAGATAGGTGTTTGCAGTGCCATCCCATACTTTGTTGATGGTTGTTAGCTGATTGTTGTACCTTTCAGTAGCTGCAATTGCTTACATGTCTAAGCATTTTTAGCAGTTTCCAAGCTAAATAAAATCTTGATTTAGTGCCACCTATACATTAAGATGTAAATTAGACAAATTTTAGGTGATAAAACATTTTAAAGTTAGATTTCTTTTTCTTTCTGCGCGGATAAAATGAAACAAGGTGACTTTGGCCGATTTTTCTGGCTACTTTGATTTAATGATAATAAATTTCTGTCCTAGTTTCATATCTCAGTCTCTGCCCAGCCATATGTTTTTCACTTGGACCTGTCCCACATAAGGTAATATGCATCTCTAAATGCTGCTGCATCATCTTCAGTACGACTGTTATGGATCACGCGAGAGCTTTAGACAAGCCCTGCCTTAGGCTCAGATTTTTGGCAGCAGCTCTACTCAGGTGACCTGCACCTAAATTGCTCTGGCTCGCAAGTTCTCAAAAATGGCAGATCAGGTTTTTTATAAAATGAGTCTATTGAATAGACAGAAACTTAACAGACAAAAGACCTTAAACAGAGCTACTTACTACACAGGATGAAACAAAAGAACTACTAGTAGATTACATAAAACAGTGCATGACATAAAGGCACCTATATTATAACTAGCAAAAAAATAATATAGATTAGGAGTCAATGTAACTTATCACCAAATTGATGATGGGGTTCAGAGTCCTTTCACTCAACCCTCAAGAGAGTAACCATGAAAGTTGGCATCCCAAATTTGGGGCAAAGACCCCACACATTTCCAGGGAACATGCAGAAGACTTCTGCTTTGTGAAAGTTTAATGTTGCTTTTATAGTTTTTAAAGTGACTGTCAGTCAGAAATTCCAGCGTATCTTCCTACAATCTCTCTTTTGAGGCAAGATGTTTATTGTCAGCTGGGAATGTCACCTCCATGGTGCCAGAATAACTCACTACCAGTCAAGCTATTGAGTTATGCAACTGAGTTATTTCACCAATTAGCAAATTCGTGTGGGTGAATTTTAAGGGGGGCAGATGCCCTGAGTTATTACACCAGCTATTAGGCAGAACAGATAAGTCCTCCTGTCATAGGGGGAATGTCCTGCTATATTAACATGTGGCTGTACAACTCTGATCCTCCTATCTTAATAATGGCTACTTTTCCTTAGTTTTGGAAATGAAGAAGCAGAAGCTCTTTATATGCCTGTGTATTTTTACCAAAAGGGGAAAGTTTCTGGAGTATCTTCTAAATGCTCAGAATGATTCACTGCTAGGAACAGTAGCAAAAGGAATAGGAAATGAAATCCTGTGACAATACACCTACAAATTCCTTTCCTTCAGCATGCATGTTTTCAGGGTGTGCTAGATTTGCAGTGTGGTGACGACTGTAGCACCTTAATATGGCTGTGATCTTATAATAGTATTTGAACTATTGCAGCCTTTGTAAAAAAAGATTATTTAAGAAATGTTATGTACAGAATTATTATAAATGATCTTTGAAATGGCCATAATGACTAGGGAAAATAAGATAAAATTCAGAGTATATGCTTCTGCATTTTAACTTGTACTGCATGTTGCTTGCATTTTAAAATATTTCTTTTTCTTTCCAAGTATGTTTTCTTACTTTATAATTTCAGTATTTTTTTCATGTATGAACAGAACTGACCTTTTTCCAAAGCAACGTTAACTTAGAATACAGGAATGACTATGCTGGCTCACTGCAAGGTCTGCTTAGCTCAGCAACCTCTTCTTGTAAGTATTATCTAGTCTTTGTGTTGTGCTCTTTACATTATTACAGACGGATGATATCTTCTTGTGTAAAAGTTACATTATATGGTGAGACACAAACTGTGCCAAAATATGGATTTACAGCTGTAAAATGATTTTTCCATAGTGGTTGATTCTATATCAGCCACTTGGAAACTTCTCTTCCTTTTTCCACATGCTATCAGTATACAAGAAGCAGTGCAAACAGATAAATTGAGCAAGATTGCTTGTCCACAGAAGTCTATTTGAATTATTCAAACTTGATAGAACCCTGTGAATATAGAAGTTTCAAGTGTTGGGGGGAAAAATTAAGGGCAAATTTAAGTAAAGGAGACTGGATGGAAATAAATAAGTCACAAATGCTTTTGCTAATAAACAGAACCAGTTTTGAAGGACATATTTTTTTCCTACTACTTTACAAGCGGATTCTGAGGAAAATACTTCAATAATGAAAGGTCACTTCCAACCCAAATAATTTTGGTTCTGTGAATTGTTGTGCATTTCTCCATGCAAATGTATGTTTTGCGTCTCTTAGGAGATTTAACATTACTCTTGCTGCAAAAAGAAAATGCCTTGGGTGGTATGGATTATACATGTTATCAATATCATAGTAGTAAATCAAATTATGTTAATTGATAACATTTTACAGACTTCTGGCTAAGTGGTGGACAGAATTGCTAAGTGACCTGTTGTTTCTAAAACATTTCTTAGAAATATAGTTTGAATTATTATGAAATGGTAAAACTTACTTGCTTACCTTGTCAGTAGTTAAATAACAAATCTGTATTTAACGACAGATTTTTTAAAAAATCAGGTTTTCAAATTGTACATGGAGTAAAACAAGAAATAACCTCATTTATGAGCTAATATTTTAAAAGATGCTTTGAAAATTATTTTAGTTGCCTCAAAGAAAAATTTTCATAATGTCCATTCTTATGTTCATTCAACCCATTCAGCCCAAGAAATTGGACCTTAGGGATCTGTAATGTTGGTCTTCCTTTGGATGTTGTAATCCAGAAATAGGTTGTTTTATGGGATGCTTAGAATTCTTTGAACTTTTATACCAATGAAGTGTGTGGATAGTTGTTTTGACTATCAAAGTTATGCTAGTGATCTTAATATGAGATATGAACATTTTTTTTATAGATTCTCAGAAAAAATTAAAGGAGTTTTAACTACTGGAGGTATTTCTGCAGCTGTGCAAATGATTCTCAACATATATAAACATATATAATCTTTTTGTACAAAGATTAGATTTACAGAATTGTCAGGAAACAGAGAACTTACTTTTATACAAATGTATTATTTTAAATATTTTAATACATCCTTTAAATGTGTGCTTTCTTGTATAATGTTTTGCTAGCTATTCTAATGTGAATATTTGGTATTTGTTACTTGCAAGTTTTACCTAATGGCTTTTTCTTCAGATGAATAAACTAAGCTTTTCAAAGTGGAGATGCACCTGAAAAATTTAAATAGTGCTTGTATCTTTCTGACAACTAAGTGAAGCATTTCATTATCTTGCTTTTTTCCCCTTAAAAATAGACAGAAGGAGGGAGACAATGGGGGAAGAGGGAATGAGAAATAGAGAAAATAGAAAAAATAGAGAAAAAGAGAGTGGGAGGAAGAGACCAGAAATCAAGAAGTCTTAGTATTGTTTCAAATTCTCAGTTTTACCTTCTTTTTTTCTCCTGGATTTTTAAAGATTTTTTTAAAAGATCTCTGTAATGCTTTACTGTGCAGTGTACATAGTATCCCTTAATCAGTGCATCTGTATGTTTGTTTAATTTTTGGAGAGGTTTTGTTTTCTTTTTTTCTTTTTTTTTTAATTTTTTTTTCCTACATAGGAATTGGAATTATAGTAAAATCTTTTCTTTCAGTCTAGCACTGATCAACTGGATTTGTAGCCCTTAGCTCACAGAACATTTTTTCATAGGATCCTTCTGTGGCATCACGCTTATTATTTGCCATGTTATTTGCCACAGACAAAACTCTTTTTCTTCACTTTCTTGTATTTATGTATCTTTTCCTTTTGTCTGTGGAAAAGGTAGAAGAGAGAAGGTAGAGTAATATCTTCTCCTCTCCCCTTATTCTTTGGATAGTGCCTGAGAGACAGAAGTCTCTGGGGAAGTAAAAGCTAAGTAAGAATATAAACTATTTCTTCCAAGTTCATTCTTATCTATAATATGTATTCTGGGATGAGTTTGGTACTGGATGAACAACGGAATTGTGAACCACGACAAATGGGCCCTGACATGATACACTAGACCTCCCAATAAAGCCCATGTTCTCAGAAAGTTTATAGTGTGAGCAGGGAGACCAGATAAGAGGCAGCATATAAATGTTGCTTCGTATGGATCAAGAAAGATGGAATTATTGGTATGGAAGCTCATGCAAAGGCTATTGTGCAGCCTGAGGCAAAATTCTACTTGAAGCTTTCAAGTTGTATATATTTTATAAAGTTTATTTTCCTTTTTAATCTTAATGCAACATGAAAGAAGTACATACTTTTGTTTTTTGGAAGAGACAGTACAATTTTGTGCAGTTTCAAATCTGTTAGCATTCATTTTACAAACTGTTTTTCTGATGTTAAAAATTCTTCATTCTCTTTATTAATTTATTTAAATGTTAAATACAAGCACTGATGTGCAATTATGATAGCAAATAATAACCAACTTCTGAATTTGGAACAAGACTTGACATGTACCAGGGATGTGTCTGGTGAGCTATAGTGAGACAGATGGGGGAAAAAAACTCTCCTGTGTCTATTATGAATTTTGTTGCTTTGAAGCATTAAGCACAGGTTGTAACACACCACATGAATTAGTAGGTTGCATTCACTTTATGTTCGGCTGGCTAGGGCAGCACATCACAACACCTGAACTTCAGCACAAAAGCCTCTGTGTGATCATAAGTTTAATTCTCATTTCATAGTAATTTACTGTCCCAGATACCAAGAAAACATTTCTGAAACATTTGCTCTGAAGCTGCAATATCTGTAAAAACCTTTTACAACTAAAATAGCAGCACCCTCTAGTGTGGATTCAGTTATACTGGTTAAAATCCTTCACATAAGTGTAGGTTTTTAAAGGAACAATAAATCCCTATAGCACAAAGAATTTTATACTAGCATAAATATGTTGAAAGTAGAGGTTGTCCTGTAGAAATGTGGCTCTGCTGAGAGAGATGTACAAATACCTGGTGGGTAGTCACATCTCAAACGTATAAAGCTATTTGGAAAGTTGGTCCTTGTCTTTGCCCTTCTAGAGATACTAAACTCTAGGTCAGGGAAAATATAAGTGATTGATTTGAAAAATTTTAAAGTTAAGCAATAGCATTAAGACTTAATGCAAAATGACACCATATTATGATAGAATTGAAATGCTTTTTACTTTATTTACCGTGATTGTTTCTCATAAAAACTAATTTATTTTTCTAAAGGTTAAGGAAGGATGATAAATTGACTTGCACTTTCCTGTGTCATTAAGCTGCACTTTTAAACCAAAGAACATATGGACATTTATGAGAACTGATGGAGATCTGAAAGTAGTGCTGACAATTAGTGCTTCAATAAATGTTCATCCAAATGAATCCAGCAGGAAGGCCCATTCATTAAAAAATATTTTGTGGTATTTAAAGTTTATTGCAAAGCTTTTGAGTAAAAACTTTTATATATTGTTAATATATTGTTCTCCTACAGTTGTGAGATAATACTCAAAGCCTATCACCTGGTTGAGGAATTGATCCAATTAGTTGTGCATATCTTGTGATCATGTTTATTTCCAACTTCTGTAATCCAAGTCTTCATTCTTTAAATAAAATAACAAAACCAAGAATTATTCTACTTTTGACTTTATCTAAACCTCTTTTTTAGTTTCACAATCTTGTAAGCGATCTCAACCCTGCCTTAGTAAGTGATCTTCATATTCTTTCTTATGAGCTCCTGTGACCTTCACAAACTCTGATTTAAATCCTGTGCTGCTGCCCAAAATGTCCATGATGTTCCTAGGAATAATTATGCCATTTGAATCTCCTCCTTGCTCTCAATTTAACATTTTTTTGTGGTTTACATTTCTTGTAATTTAAAAAAGTATTATTTTTTTTGTTCTTGAGCCACAGAATGCAAGATTTGGACACTCAAAGAAAATAATTTCAGAATTTTATTTTTCCCCTCTCAAAAGGTTAACTTCTTTCCGTTAATTTTTTTTTGAAGTTTAATATTTATGCTTTCTTTGTTGGAGGTGTTAATTCTGTAATTTTGGTAGGTACTGTTCTACTAGATGTACATATATTAGATGCGTATATATACCTGTTGTGAATGTTGCAACTTGAAAATATTTTTAATATTTCCTTGAATATTTTGGGGTTAAATTTAAGAGAATCTCATAAATAACCTTGGAGTTACAATCCAGGATTATTTGCAACTAGAACTAGGATCAGATGTAAAATTAACAATGCACCCAATTATAATCAGTTAGTTCAAGCATAATGATCCCAGTTGGGGATTTCTGACTTGCTTTTCAAGTGTATGTTTAGCGAAGTGTGAGAGATTTTTAGGTTGGATATAAGGGAGAAAAAACAACAACACGTGAGACAACAACTTTTGGCAGTAAAGTAAAAGCATTGGTTTAAATTGCCTAAGGAAATTGCAGATCTTTAGACTTTGGCTGGTTGGTGCATAGGAAGAGACCTGAAATGTACCTATTGTGCAGTATAATGATGAATTTGGAGACCTCTGATTCTGTTTAAGAATTGGGCTTTCCCTGGAATGATGTTCCATAGTCCTTACAAAACAATTTGCAGAAATTAAGGATATATTTCTTAAGAATACTTTGTAGTATTATTGAAGAATTTATACTGACTTCGTAAAATTATTTTATGAAATTATAATACAATGTATGCTGTTAATGATGTTCTTTTCTCATGAATTCTGAGTAATTTTCTCTTTTTGTGGGATGATATTATAAGAAGATTGGTTGGAAGAAATAAATAGTAGTTCGCTCATTCTCCATGCTGGTGATCCATAATATTGAGTTTTTTGCACGGGGGAGATGATTAAGACAGTGAATATTTCAAACTCTTTTCATATGTTCTTTAGCAAATCCTTCCTCTTTTTTTACAGTTTGACATAAAATTTTATTTTTTTTTGCCTCTAGTGTTTAATTTTNTTACAGTTTGACATAAAATTTTATTTTTTTTGCCTCTAGTGTTTAATTTTCCATAATGTTTGTTAGAATTCCATGTGTTGGAGTTTACCTTGGGGAAAAGGAGGTTATAACTGGAGTTTCAATCTTATAGAATTTATATACATGAGTAATGAAATACTAAAAAATTTAATAATTTTTTTAAGATTATTTTTTTCTCTCAAAGGATCTTATTGTATGAGAAAATACTTTAGACAATTGACTGCAGAAACTTCAAACTGCTTCCAATGAAAACTGCACCAGTCTGAAATTTTGAGTCCTGTTACAGTCTTTGATTTTTGGCCAAATAGGAGAAAGTAAGCTCAAAGAACATTGGTTATGTAAGAGATAAGGAGAGAATTTTGATTTTTACTGCTTTTTTCTCTTGGTTTTTCTACAAAAATTTTATCTGCTATATAGGGATTTTGCCAGGAGTTCTGGTGTTAAAAATCTGTAGAACTCCAGAATGCTCTGGGCAATGTTTCTGCCAAAAACATAATTATATTCTGGAAAAATATATCTTCAAATAGAAGGAGAGTGCAAATATAGAAAAGTTGCCATTTGGATGCTAAAATTCAGATTCAGACATTTAGACTTAAATTCAGATTTACAGAAATTTTGACCTATAATTCATTGGCTTTTCTTTTGTCTAAATTTGGAAGAGTATTCTGATGAATGTAAAACAGCGGTCAAGAATTTTGGATTTAAATATAAGTAATTTTTCTGTCTCCAGAGACGACATTGACCCCCCTATGAGGTATGTTTCAGTTTGTTTCTTTTTTAATAAGAGGATTTGGAGTGCCAGCAGTGGTACATTAGGTCTTATGAAACATCATACATAAGTGATTCGCTCTTTGTAAATTGCTCTTTGTGAGAAGCAATTTTTCTTTTATGTGATACTGTTTAGATGGTGAAATCTTGACATCTTAGAAAACAGATGTCAAGTGTGCATGCTGCCCTACACCAACTGAATGATTAGGATGCTGTGATAATTGAAGAATTTTTTTTTTAATCAATAGCCAAAATAGGTGTTCTCTGGGTATAAGACCTTGAAGTTGATTTTTGCTATTACTTTACAATTTTAATTTAAAAAGTTATGGAAATATTTTGTTCAGGAAATAAAACAGAAACATTTTAGACTGATGTATTTCCTTAATGTTAAAAGCTGTAAGAATTTATATTTACCTTTAAGAGTTTAAAACATAGTTTCATTTTGAGTCTTTGGTGTGTGAGGATGGATATGGACTTCCCGAGTGAAATAAATAGAGCTTATTTTTACATGCTCTTCTTCTGTAAACTGTATTTTTTTCTGTTTCCTCCAGGAAAAAAATTCTCACTCTAGTGAATATGGATCTCTAATTTCATTTGGAATTGTCTTTCATATTCCTTAAATTAGAGAGTAAGTAATTTTATAGTCAACATTTCCAGTGCAGTTTTTAAGGTGTTTTTTTTTTTACTTTTTTTTTACTTGAAAGTTCACTTTGTTGAAAAGTGCTTTTAATATTTTCATTTTTACTAATTCAAAATATGAGATGTAATTCTTGACTTATCCTGGTGAGATTTAGAATTCAAGGAGCTGTCTCAGTTTTCTGCTGGAAAATATAAAGTTAGTAAGACCACTTCAGCCAATACCTTTCCATTATTACAAGCTAACACACCCTACAATATTTTTTTATAACTTTCTATACTCAGTGCTTTAATTGTAAGATTGTTTCAGCATATCTTATTGCAAGATCAGATACTGACATTTTCTTCAGAGTTTACTGATGGTCAGCTGACTATTATGCACACATATATACAGTGTGTTTATATTTTTATATTTATTTGTTCTGCTGTTACTACTGTCTTTCTCCTGAAATAGTTCTTCATTCTTTGTATATTCCTTCTTAATGCACTTTAACATGCAGTGAAATCCTTCCTACTCTTCATTTGATGAGAGCCAAAGATCTTAACAATTAATGTGTAAGACTAACAATGTGATGCATTGTTGCACTTTTGATTTCCTAAACACCATAGAAGTCATAGGACAACAGTTGTTAGCAGTAGAGAATCATCATTCCATTTTCTAGGTATTAATGCCGATCCAAATTTTGCTGAAGTCTGTAAAAATAAAAGATGTCTTTATATCCTTACAAAGAAGAAGCTGACTTTGTTCATGTTCTTTTAAAAAATAGTGGGGAGAAAATTAACGGTATGGATCTATATAATAACCAGGAATTTCTAATTGCAGTGAAGAGCCTTGTTGAAGTGCTACTTTCCACTTCTTGTCCTGAGCTCAGTCGTACACAGATTTCTGCCTGACAGCTAAATCTGCATTTAGGTGTCTGCTTTGTCACATGAACATGTGGGGTTTTTCATTTATTGGAAAACAGAAGGCACAGGAAGGTTCTGTGTTAATCTGGTCCCACTGGATTCAATAACTTGATAGGCTTTTTCTGCAGTGAGGTATTTAGTTTTAGTCTACATTTCCAAAATAATACTAATACAAAATCTAGTGTCCGTTACTTAAAGCATATTCATAAAATAATTCAGACTGAAATATCAGAGCTTGTTGTCAAATATTTCAAATGACTTTTTATATGCAGCATGTGTTTTGTAGAGATATTGAAACACAGAAATGGCCATGCTAATCATGTAGATATCAAACTAAGAAATGCCCTTGTAAGAGGGGAAGCACCTTAAGCTGACTTTATGGTAGTTTGGATAAGAAGAATACAATTTATAGTAAATACTGCCCAAATTCATTGGTAGAGTGAAAGTTGGTAGAAGAAAGCAATGCACTATGAAAATGCCTCCAGGGTGGTAGGCAGCCTTTTCCTTTGTTCCTTTTTGCTATCTGAAATAAAACTTTCTCATTTCAAGAATGATAATGAGCAGCAAACTGAAATAGGCGCCATATATTTACATCCCTCCATGTAGGTAGATAAAAAAATGACACTTTATCTTGTCAGTTTCAAAATACCAAACTCTTCACACAGATTTAAGTTAACGGTTTTCTATTAGGTTAATATTTGAGGATTATTCAAATCCAGGACTAGATGATTCCTTGTTTATTACTTTTATTGATGCTTTTGTAATTGATATAGTGGTTTGAAATAGGGAAGCATTTTGAAATGGAAAAATAACCTGTACATTAATTCAGATCTTTATTTTTAATTTAAAATACAATTCTATGAAATAGCTGTGATCATTCCTAGTGGATCTGTGTGCTCTATAGCCTAATAAGATAAAGGCTATATTTCTACTGGAGTTTCTTTCTCTTCATTTGTGAAATGAAGTACTGTCTCTTAAAGTCAGAAGCCAATAGGAAATTTTCTGGGATGACTTGCAGAAGTTTTGGTTTTGAAACTGTAGAACTGGAGAATTGATTGCCATAATAAATTTTTTCTTGAAAGACCATAATTTTTGAGCAATTTGTCATAATAATTACACAGCATATTAGATACACAGTCAAGAACTAAGTTGCATTCTTTGTATTTAAAATGGAAAAGTCTGCTCATTTGCTTCACGGTGAATAGAACTCCTTATGCAATAAGTGCTACTTAAGAAATTATTCCTTTTGCTTATGTGATAATATTTTTTTTCTTGCAAAGGATATCTGCTAAATGGGTGCTGATTTAACAGCCGATGTCACAATTTTCTCTCTGCAAAGGCATTTTGTAATGGTGAAATTAAATCTTAATTTAAAATACTATAAAGATAAGTACGACAATGGCAATGTACTTCTAAAAGGTAACACTAAATATGTTGTCTTTATCAAACTACTTTCATCAACTTAAGTGAGGTCTATGATCTGAATCAACAAGTTATTTTTTGAAATACCTGATCATCACACATCCCTCCAGTCACTAGTGAATAGAATCTGCTTTTGCTTTGAGAGGTGCTTCCACTGCGTATTTGCATATATGCATCTTGCTATGCATATTTTCACTTTTATTTAAAATGTCACACCATTACATAACAAAGATGTTACTTGCTATGTGAATGCTATATTTGCTCTATATTCATAGACAGGGAATGAGAACATTTCCCAGAATTAGGAAAGATTATAAGACAAGTTGCCAAAAAGTTGTTAGGGATTTTCTTTATTTTGATTCTGATTTGATTTTGATAAAAACCAAACCAAAAAACCACAACAAAATTCAAAAAACTGTTACCACTTTGCATCTTGTCTTTTTAGAGCATATGAATAAAAACTAAATTTCTTGATTTAGTGAAGTCTTAAGTGCAACATTGAATGGTTCACCACTGCTGCATTTAATTATTCATGAAATTAGGAGATGAAACAAAGAAGTTAAGAACCACACACGTATGACCAAATGAAATGTTTAACTACCAAAAGAAATTATACAAAAAAAACCACTGGAGTCAAACACATTATTTTCAAGAACAAGTTTATTTTCAAAATTATTAAAGTATTATGATCTAGGATCATGTTATTTTAAAACAAATTGCAATAATTTTATAGTTATGAAGAAGTGATTTTAGCTTTTGACAGGAATATGAAAGAAGATGTGTCCGCAATAAGATAGAGAGAAATAGAAAAATAGCGATAGTTGGCAAGTAGTAATTAAGTTCTTCTTACTCTTTTACAACAGAAAAACCTGCAATATCCTGACTTGCTCAGTGTGGGACTAAATTCTCTAAAGTAGGGTGCTTTTGGCCATATATGACAGAAGTTCTCAGTTTAAAAAGTGAAATTACTTTTTAATCTTACCATTTCATTCACTCTTATCCATAAGAGTGCTTGGCAAACATTTTAATTTGTTAATTTAATTATTACACTTCTGCAGTGCTTCTCAGTAGTAAAAGATATGCACATATTTCATAAGCTACAACAATTCTAGTCATCTCAGAGGAGCTATTATATTGTATAATTAATACTGGCATAATCAAAGTAAGAGTTTCTTTTGTATGTCTCTAGAGCCCATTCCTACTCTACATGCTATAAAGGGACATGACTGCTTGAAACCAGGTCTGCAAAATAGTTCTGTTCGATTTTACTCATCTATTTGCTTGGTGCAAGAGCCAATCATGTTTTTTATAGTTAAATACACACTTTCCTAAAATAAATGAGAAAACCTGCAGGGATTCAAAATATATAAAATTACAAAATCATTATATCATAAATGAAACTTCTGAAACAGTAAATTATACTGAGTGATAAAGTGCCATGAGTATATTGTATCTGAAAAACATATGGCCTCAGACAAATTTTAACTGATTTTCTTTTTTTCTTGTCTGCCTGCAAAATGCTTCCTACCAGTTTCTTTATTTCAGTTGTTTCCATTTTGTTTTGTAACCTTTTTTTAGCAAAAGCAAGTAGCCTTCAGCTCTTCTGAATGTCATAATTTTCTAGGCATTCTTTCTCAAGGTTAGCATTTATTTATTAGTCCTAATGTTCCATATCTTGCCTCCTACTCAATTGTACCTACCCTTCTCAGTCTATCTGCAAAGCATTTTTGTTCTGCACTTTCAAATCTTTTCTTTAAATTTTCTGATGCACATAAAGAATTTACTAAATTGTCACATGTGGGTATAAATTTTAGGTCCATTTGTGCATCTGAGTTGACATGCCTTTGTATTCTTTCCTTCGCTGTGAACACTGTCTGTTTTTAGGCTGGTAGTTTATAGGTGTTCTTCAGCCAGTAAAATACCAGGTATACCAACGATATTTAAAAAATAACTATTTCATAAGTCTTTGTGGTGAAGTGGTGAAAGATCTACTACACCCACGATGATTTTTAAAAAAGGCAACAAAAGGACCACTTTTTCCTATGTTCAGTGTATTTCACAAGGAAGTACTTTTCATTCCTTCTAAGCAGCAACCAGGAGACATTCAGATGTGTGGCACTAGTTTGTCAAAATTTCCCAAACTAAGCTCTTCTTCAGAACTATGCTCTCTTGTTTTGATCTTTTTTCCATATCAGTAAGGCAAAACTTACAGAGAGTGGTAGGGATTTTTATCAGTTCAGAAAAAACCCCACATGTTTTTGGGAATACAGGCCCAATACAAGACCCTAATTGCAGGCAGCCCAGCTATATGATTTCATTCAATAAAAGATAGTACTTCTTCCAAATCTTGACTTATTTCCTTAAATCCTCACAGCTATAACACCACTATGGCTTCTTACCTTATTGGCATTAATGTGGCCTACAGAGCAACCCCATAAAGGCAGCAGCACATGTGATGATATTTTTCAAATTCTCTTTTCAGCTATGAAAAATTAAAATTCTACTTGAAAGTGCTAATAAAGAATATGTTAGCAATGAATAATATTGCTTATATAAACCTATGATGTGATTAGTCCTTGTCCTGGGGATGGTTAAATTTACATTTCAATAGTTTACAAAGCATTCTTAAAAATATTCACTCCTTCCTTAAATTCTGGAACTGTAAGCAGATTCCAAAACTTCAGGTTTCTCTTGAATTTTTTTCCCAGTTTTAAACATGCATGCTTTCTCTTAGCATTGTAAATCTGTCTAAACAGGAGAATTTTTTGCTGTATGCAAGCAATGGCTAGAAAGGCTTAATACCTATTCCAAGAAAAAACAAGCTGTTATAATTAAGCTGTCAATAATAATTCTTATATTTACTGCTATAGTATGGGGAAAAATATCAGAAAGAAAACATTAAATCTCTTCCAAAATGAACTGGAAAGGAGATGAGGAAATTTGCCCGAAGGATATATGTTACTTTCCTTTAGCATTTTTTCAGCTTCTCTGTAGAAAAGCTAAGAAAAACAAAAGATATTTAAAGAGAAGCAAGAGTTCTCAAATAGACAGTATCTGACAGAAAGAGTCAGTAAGTACGTATGCTCAAGTTTTACATTAATAGTGCAGTGTACTTCAGTTCTTTGCTAGGACTCATGTTAGCACTTAATGTGCTATTATTAGCCAGAAAATGGAAGATGAACAGAGAAATAGCAAATTTTGCAGAAGATGCAACACTATTTCAGCAATCAGCAACTTAAATTGAGAGGGTTGTGAAGGGCTCTAGCAGGCTGACTTAGTAAGTTGAGTGGCATGGCATGATTGCAATAGAATTTCATCCAGATCACTGCAGGGCAAGACATCATTGGCAATTATTAGAAATGTCTCTAAGTCCTACAGTTACAACCACTCAAACAAATTGTTTGAATCACACCAGACTCAGGAATGAGTGCTAATACATGAAACTGGTTAGGTATAATTACACTATGTTGTATAGCTGAATTAATGTTGCAGTTTTTTTGCCTTCTGTGAGCCAATCTCCAGTTCTAAAAACAAACAAACAAACAGAAAACCTAAGGAAAGTATTAAACAATGAGGATCACTAGAGGAAATCAAAATTGGAACCATCGCACTGACATAAAATTTAAAAATTAACTTATCATAAGAAAGGCAGAGACTTTGGAAAGAGAGTGGCAGGAAATTACAGAAAGCTAATAAATTATTGGAAACGTTGAGCAAGTTTACTTCATGTGGAGATCATTATCACTGGATGATATAACTTTATTTTGCAAAGATCATAAAATCTGTGATAATATGTAGCTGGAGGATTAGGTAATTTCTACTTCAGCATAGCAGGGTATTAATTTGTACAGTTGCCCTGGAGGCAAACTACTTTGTGTGGTTCACCCCAGTGATCTAAGCATAATTTTGGATCAAAGAATCCTTTTTCTGTGCAATGAAACTGTTGATTGGGTGCTCAGTGCAAGTCTGCTGCCTGCTGAAGGAAGGACAAGCAATCTGCAGCTTTGTGTCCAGTGTAATGTTTTTGGACTTCGGTTAGTCATACACACACATGTATGCACACATATACATTAATGCTGTGTGCTGGATTTTGACTTCCTGTCTACAATGATAGCCTCTTGCCCCCATGTCCCTCAGATATTTCTCCAAGTAGAATTAACACACTGTCAGGAATGGTTTAACCTATCCTTAAAAACTTCCAGTGATTAAGACTCTAGGTGCCAGGAGCAGTGTGTTTTCTTTTTGATGACTGTAAGATGATATGGTATTTTTAAAAGCAGATATATTTCAATAATTTGTTCTTGTAACAGTGGAAAAACTGGAATGCTCCAATTTGATCCTGTCATCACAGTATTGGCCAACATGAATTAATTTTCATCTCAAATTTCTGGAACACCACCAAATGAAGTGCCTCTGATTTGAGCAGTGGTTGATCCTATTCTGAGATCTGATTACTGCTTTCTTTGTAACAGGAAACAACATCCTGTCAATCAAAGTTGCAAGGTAAAAAAGTGTGATAATGTGATCTTTTCAGGAGAATAAAATCCTTTACATGTGATGTGTGTACTTAGTATTATGGCTCTGGATTAATCTCGACATGCCATCACCCTATATAGATACATTCCTGAGAATGCAGGTTCTAAAATAGCCTAGGAATGAATGTTAAGGGAAATGGTTAGAGATGTGTGAAAGCTTACTCAAACAAAATGAAACTTCTGGGGAAGGGCTTTTTTCAGTAAGCAAGGACTTCTGAATTGATGGAAAGATATAAGATATTATGAAAAGACATAAGCTTCAGATTGGTCTGGGGAAGAAAGAAAGGATGATGAAGCCTGATCCAGAAACACATTTCAGCAAAATTGGGTGGTGTCTAAGATTAAAATGAACTGAATACAGTTAAGAAAGAGACTCAAAATAACAATACTTTCACTGTTTAAGACACACATGAACAATACATTCTTCTAAAAGAGTTATGTTAATATAGTAGTTGTCTAAACAAACAGGCCAATCAAATTGACATTAATGTTTGAAATAATAGGAAGGTACTGTGATGTCTTTATTTTGTTTCTTTACAGACCACAGTTAAATGTTGAGAAGGACAAAATAGCCATTTAAATAAAGAAGTTGGCTTTTCTCACAAAAAAAAAGTTATTGTTTAAAAAAGAAATGCGGAAAAACAAGAGGTACATGCAAATGCAAGCCTGTGTTTTAGTTGCTGTCTATTATTGGGTTGAAAGATTATCAAGCTATTCAGTGATTGCAAGCTAGTGTTGAGCTATATAAGCAACAGATTGGAAGGATGAGGCATTAACTTTGTTAGTGGCTTTTGCATGTAATTGATGCCATAGGACTAGTTTTCATACTTGGAAAACCCAAGTTGTGTTCTGAAAAGGAGTATGTAGACTGGGGAAGACAATTTTCTTTGTGTCTTTTCATCCTGCTTTACTGTTGTCTGCCAAACTTTGCCCCAGCTTATTATCTGGTTTACTTCTGTTTTCAGCTCCCAATAAGACAAGCTACTGTTGCTTTCTCTGACTTTCCTAGATGCCTTTGGTAGATCTACTGAAAGAACAGGAGAGATATTCTGCGTGATTTTGGTTCTCATGCTGAACCTCTGCATCCTCAAATACCAGGCATGGGGAGCAATTGCACGAAGAAAATTGAATGCTTGATAGCCCTGAAGTGCATCATGATACTAATAACCTAGCATAATACAGATAGTCTTCAGTGTATTGAAAATATTGAATTAAGGACTGGTTTCTGGCATGATTAGTTTAATTTGGAGAGTCAATAAAGCTGGTAAACATGCCCAGTTTTCCTTTGGGAGTAGATGAACCATGCTGGCTCTATGTGGGGAATTGAATGTGTTCAATTTAAACAAGGTTGTCTTAGGGTAAAGTAGGTGACCTCAACAGAGTGTAAGCAAAAAGCAGTCTGTAAAGGTTTGTTACTTTGCAGGATATAAATAGGGTCTTGTGAGCTCAGAAGACATAAATTTATAAGAATTTAATCTCTGGACAGATTTGAAGATCTGGTTCAAAAGAAAGGGTCATTTAAATTTCTCAGTGAAATAATTTTAAGAACATCATAGTATTGGCAGAATAATATATTCTACCTCTACTGGTTTCAAATAATAGTTGAGCAATTTTAGTTGGAAAGGTAAAGAAAAAAAACCAGCTTTTAATAGATGCTCAGCAGGGAAAATTCTAGTCTGAATATCAGACACTGTAAAAGCTGACTCTGACAACTAAGGTGTCACCGTACATGCTGTCTGTAATGATCCCAAGAAAAAAGTAATTTAGGTATCAAAACAAGAAAGAAATATTTCAGATGACCTGTTTTTTTGTAGAGGCTAATCAAACAAATTAAAACAATTTACAAGCTAATTATAGTCCCTTCACAGCAGCAAATGGTACTGTGGTAGTGCTTCAGATAACTTCTCTCATTAATTTGGAGCAGGATATTTAAAAGAGACAGTGAAAATTCTAAGTTGATAACTATGGTTAATCACTTGTCTGCTGCCTGAAGAGTACAGCTATCAACCAAACATACATTTGGACAGTTTGGGACACAGTACAAACAAATATTAGATTCATTGTAGTCTGT
Organism: Toxostoma redivivum; assembly: GCA_013397375.1. Classification (NCBI taxonomy): domain Eukaryota; kingdom Metazoa; phylum Chordata; class Aves; order Passeriformes; family Mimidae; genus Toxostoma; species Toxostoma redivivum. The sequence goes on from VXBI01001676.1 coordinate 106,857, forward strand.
TTTATAGAATCGGGGTGAAATATCTTCACTGACAAGTGCTACATTGAATCAATTTGAATTCAGCATGTCAGGAAGCTAGAACAGGATATTTAAAGCCCCTTTCATTGAAAGTGCTTCTTCTCAATATAAATACTTCTGCTTGTTTGTTTGTTCCCATTCTTGCCTGTATTTCATTTGCAAAGAATAATACCATTTGCATTGTAAGCTCCCTGGGCAGAGGCAGATCTGCCACTGTTTAGAGTTTTGCCCAGTAACCATTTGAGGCCTGGTCTTGCTCATTATCATTATCCTTCTATTCATGTAATTTGATATATTGAGAAAAGCTATCACAAATACATCAGGTCTATTTTACTCCCTTCTCTTGAAATGTAACATTATAAATCATATGTAATACTAATTGGCACTTGACCTTTATTTTGTTAAATTGATTACTTTCTAAAATGGTTTGGAGTGAGTACTATTTCTAAATGAAATATTTTTAGTCATCCTTCTGAATTGCATTTGAATTTGCTGGCCAAATGGATAAAGATAGATGATGTGGAAGATGATGCTTCAATGTAGCCTTGTCTATTGACCTATTTGACCTATTTGATATTTCTGAAATAGGTATAGGCCCAGTTTAGAAGTATGCTATGCAACATTCATTTCATGAGCATGGGTTAGAGAGCTTTGTTCAGGACAGCATGATGCCTTTAAAACCTGCTTCAAATGTGTCAGGGAGTGAGATCATAATCTTTGGCATGGCTGTATGGTGACGCAATGAAATCTAAGACTTTCTTTTATAAAAAATAAAATTTTTAAACCTGTTGATTGTAGTGTAAACTAGTATTGCTGTTTGAGAAGGAGAAATAGATGAAAGTGAATGTAGTGTTTGTGATTACCTAATTTTCTATTGGGAATCATGTTGTCTTGTAATTAGACAATTAAAGTGATACAAGGTTTTAGAATTCATCAGAATCAAATATCATAACAAGTAACAGAAATTTTAGTAAACACAGAAACCCATTTTTTGAACAAAAGTCAGAGATACTGATATGTTCTTGTATTTGTGTGATCTCTAAATGTAATTTTTGTATTTTATTGTCCTGTTTTCTAATCTGCACCTGCTTGTGTTCATCCACCTGGCTAGATGCAAGGTGCTGAAATTTTTGGCTGTACCAAATATAGCTGATGTTTAATACACCTTTGTGCCCTTATATGGGTCTCTGCTTAGTCATATTTTTTTACCATATGTCTTAGCCTTCAATGAAAAAGCACTTTACCAATTTGTTGGGTTGTTTTTTTTAAACTGATAACAGATTAAAACTTTGATAACTGTTATATGAAGAATAAACTTTCTTTCACTGAACTTTTTGGTTCCTCCTTATCTTCCAACTTCTCTGCATTAAATTTTCTATGTCTCCTGATTTTATCATCTGTAACCACAATTTTTATAACCTCTGAATTTATGTAATTAGAAGTGAGTCAAGACTTTTGAGAGAAAAAAATTTCAGTTTCATAATCATTACAGAGTGCATTTTGGACAGGAGACAGAGAGAGCTAGGAAAGATAATTTAAGGGTGTTCAGGATACAAGAGAGGCTGTAGATTCTAAAGGACTGGGAGTAGCCCTATTTTTTTACAGCTTCATGTCTTTTCTGCTGCTCAAATTAATTTGTCTTGCTCTGTCTTCATTCTTGGTCTGCATCAGAAGAAGCATGACCAGCAAGTTAAAGGGAGGTGATTTCGTCACTCTATGCAGCTCTGGTGAGACCTCACCTGAAGTGCTGCATCCAGCTTTGGCACACTGAGTGTCCAGCTCTGGCACACTGAGTGTAAGATGGACATGTAATTGTTGGAGTGAATTCTGAGGAGGGCCACAATGATGATCAGATGGCTGGAGCACCTCTTCTATGAAGACAGTGTGAAAGAGTTGGGGTCATTCAGCTTGGAGAGGGCTCCAGGGAGAACTTATTCCAGCCTTTCAATGCCTAAAAGGGATCTTTAAAATAAGAACAAACTTTGTAGCAGGGTGTGTTACAATAGGGTGAGGTGTAAGAGTTTTAACTCATGGAGGGTTGATTTAGATTGGATTAAAGAAGGAAGTTTTTATGATGAGTCTGATGAAATCTTGCAGGTTTCCCAGAGAGGTGGTAAATGCTTCATCCCTGGGAATATTCAGTTTGGGTGGGGCTCTGAGCAACCTGATGCAGCTGAAGATGTCCCTACTCATTGCAGGGTGATGGGACTTGAAGACTTTTTGGTCCCTTCCAACTCAATCTATTCTATTATTCTGTGATCTTTTTGGTGTTAATAATCGATGGCACTATGTTGTTTTCAGCAGTTTTTATTAAGTAATAGCATTTTAATGCTCTTTCCAAAGACGTAGGTTATTTTGCTAGTCTGCTGTAGTGAGTGATAAGAAGGAGAAACAAATAGAAAGACCAAGTCATGTTCTTTCTCTATAGGGTTACTTGGTCATAAAAGCTACAGAGCTAATACAATAGCCTGATTATCTTGTCCACTTTGTCATGTGGGTGTTTTCAAAAGAAGAAAAACTGTCAATTATGTTAATGCAAGCTTAAAGGTGACTGACTAAAAATGTACATAGAACTTCACTACTTGGTGATCAAGTATTCCTTTCTGCCTTTAATTACAAATATTTTTTGCCATAAATATGATTATATTTGGCATGCTTTTGAGTGGATTCGTTTGAGAGATTAATGTGAACAGATGGTAAGGTAAGCATCACAGCAAGCACCTAAAATATGGACCATAGCTTCAAGGTCTCTTTAGTGCCTGTAAAGGACAATAGTGGTGCTGTATAACTGTGATGCAAAACACAATAGTATGCAGATTTCTTTAGAACAGGAAAAGTCCTGGTTTGTGCAGCTGTTTGAAGTTGAATGGCTATGGTGGAAATTAGTTTAATTTGCATAATGATTTCATAGGCTAAAATATTAGCAGTCTTATAAATGACTGAAATGTCTCTTCATTAATGCAGAGCATTTATGCAGTTGTTACAAATGTCTAACATAATGTTTAGATAGACATACAGAGAGAAGAAATTGTTTGTGAAAATAAAGCACTTTTGGTATAACTGTGGTGTTTCTGTTATTCTAAGGAAAACATTCAATTGCCTTCATCATTTTGTGTAATTGATCATTGCAAAGCAAAAATTCTTCCTACTACCATCTGAATACATTTGAAGTAATGATTTTTCCTTTTCATTATTGATTATTGAGTGCATAATAAAACTAATGATTGAGTGGGTAAATATCATATGCTTTTGGACAAGCAAACATGGCTGTTGTGAAAGGAAATTTTTCATTTTGGATATATGGTGCTGCTTTTGAGAGAATTGGCTGTTATGTGAATCCTCTTAATTAATACATTTGGCCAGAATTTATAAAAGATGTTAACTCTGGTACTTTACCAGAGATTATAAAGGGAAAGAAATAGTTATTATGTTTTAGTTTGCAAGGATAAATACTTGATTAAAATGTATGGTGTTTTGATCAGTGAAGAATGGTTTCCCATGAAGTTTGCAATATCTTTATTGAACATAGGTTTTTCAATATATTCATAAATAATATAGAAAAAAAAAACAGTAAGCAGTGATATGTTTTGATTGGGTGTTGACTTACGAACTTACTCTGGATAGGTAAGGTAGCACCAACAATGAAAATTTGCCAGGAGACTTTATTGAATTGAGTGTATGGCAAATAGAATGAAAATCAGTATGGTTAAATTTAAGGTGGTGCATATGGCAGAAAAAAGGAATCCTGGCTCTGTATCTAAAATTATGGGTTTCAGTTGACAGTTATCATGTGGTAATGAAAACATGAGATTATCACATGCAATTCTTTGAAAATGATGTTAACTAGCAAACAAAAAGCAAAGTAACTGGTATGAAATCACAAGAAAATACCAAATTATAAATCAGAGTATATAATATTGTATATATCCATGTGTATGTATATATATATCTCCATATTCCTACACCTTGATAAATGCCCGTGGCTTTAGGTACTATATTCAAAAGTATGTGGTAAAATATCTAAAACACTCACATTGGGTTAGACCAGTGGTCAAAAGCATATCAGCATGAATTATATTTCCCTTTTTATTACAGTTTTGTGTAAGCATCTAGGGAAACTAGATGCTCCAGATACCTTTTTGGTGCTAGTCAAGCAGTGTGAAGGGAGTGAGATCTGCCAGGAATACTTCAAGCATAGGCTGTTAGTAAATTGTACCAATCAGGCAGTCTAAAGTCTAAAGTGAGTGAAAGTTTATTAAGTAAATGCCTGTTGCAGGATTTTAGTGGAAATCTGTTGAAAATTAAGGGAAAGTTTTGGGAGCAAGACAGTCTTTTTGACCACAAAAACTACAGGTACTGCATGTTTTACAAAAATTTTTACCTCTCTTGTGCCTAATACAGTTTTATGAAAGATTCAAAAGCACATAGCATAGAATGCTTTGGATTTTAAGGGACCTTAAGGAACCTCCAGTTCCAATCCCCCCTGCCCTGTCACCTTTCACCTGACCAGGCTGCTCAAAAGCCCATTCAGCATGGACTTGAAACTTACAGGCATTCACTATTTCCCTGGGCAGCTTGTTCCAGTGTCACACCATCTTCACAAATCTTCCTTGTATCTGCTCCGATCTTTCAGTTTAAAGCTATTAACCCTTGTCCTGTCACTGCAAGCTGTCACAAAAAGCTTCTCTCCAGCTTTTCTGCAGGCCCCCTCCAGGTACTGGAAGGAACAAGGTCTCCCCAAAGTTTTCTCTTTTCCAGGCTGAACAACCTCTCAGCCTGTCTTCATAAGAGAGAGGTGCTCCAGCCCTCTGGTCATCTTTGTAGCCTTTCTCTGAAATTGCTCCAACAGTGGAAATGGTAGTCTGTGAGACTGGACAGTACTAGCAGCACTATTGTAAGTGCAGCAGTATGATTTACATATCACAGCAAAGAGTTTCTTAGCCATTTTTTATTGTAAATTTAGTTTCTGCCACATACGAAAGTTTTTCCAAACTTCACAGTCTTGGGCTGTAAGTCATATTGCTTCAAAACAGAGTTTACTAACAGACAAATAGTTTATTCATTAGAATTGCATCTTTCAAGGAAATGATACTATGTGTGAATATTTCTGTAAGAGGTTGTGAAAAAACTATTACGTGGAAAATGAAACATTTAGATTTTTGTTTACAAACAATTTAGCTAAAATTACTTTAAGTGTGAAAACAAGTCCAAATTAAACCCATCAGCCAATCTTCACTTTCCTGCACTCTACAAATTACTCAGCTCTGCTAGATGCCAGGCATAAACATTCATGCTAATTCCTTCATTACTCTATTTGCTTTCCAAAGGAAAGTAATAATGGCTAGAAATCCTATTTCTAATTGTGAATAGTCTGAGCTCAACATTGCTGTAGATTTTTATCTGTTGATCTTGATGGGAGGCAGTAAAAAGATTAATTCTAACCTTTTCCATCTTGCCAAACAATTTCAAATGAGACCAGAATCTCTTGGTCTCTGATGGCTGTGTTCCTGAAATATTCAGTTTGTCAAAAATGCATAGTTAACAACACATGCCTAAAATATTTTGCTGTGTCATATTTGATTCTGAAGGATAGAGAATGTGTTCTGTCAGTGTGAGTAATGACTAATTAGACACTCTTATAAGTGAGCAGAGTACAATTATAGTTAAAGAACGACAAGGACTTTTAGTACTACATATGTTGAGTTTTGAGAAAATTAAATTCAAGCTTCTCATTAGGCACATTGCGCTGTACCTTGGAAATATTCATAATGGTTTTTCCATCCTGTTGAATTTTCCACAGCATGTGAAGCAACTAAATTATGAAGAAATCTAAAGAAATTCTCTGGAAAACTAGGGAATAGAACATCATATATTAACTCATGAAGTCTAAATTAAGTATTGAAGATGAACTTAAAATGCATGGCCAAATCATTACCAGTCATCATAACAAGTTATGAGCTATTTTTAAGATCAAGTAGCATCAGTTAATGTAGCACTGCAGAGTCTTCAGGTTCTTCAGATCTTTCAGTGTTAAATTAGAAGAGAGATTGTCCTCCAGCAAAAGTCTTTTACATTGTTTGCTCACAGGACAGTTCCATTAATTAGATAAAGGTGAGCTTTACTACTTTTTGAATGTACTGCCTTCTTAGCAGTGCTGGGATGAAAGTTTACTATTTAGAAGGTACTTATCAGGATTGTATAGCCACATACAAGTGTCTGTTCCTTGGAAAATAAAAAGATAGTGTGGTGCTCCTTGATACTTTTGTATATACTGTGAGTTTTTGAAAGACCTGGCAGTTTTAGAAGCAAAATCACCTTAATTAGTTTCTCAAGAAGGAATTAAAGAATGGGAAGTACTGCATACACACTTCTTTCATGACTGCCTTTGGAAAAGCGAGCAGTTATAACTTCCAATGCCAGCTTTATTTTGATGCCTGTAATTTACCAAGGGTTTGGCTAATGGATGTAGTAGGGCTCACATCCTCTGTCTCATCAATTCCATAGTCATCTGTCTGCAGACATGATTGATTTTGGATGTGCTTCTTTCACCTTGCTTGCCATCTTAATGCACATGTAGCCGATGTCATTAAAGTATAATGTGTTTAAAGTTCACTAAAATTTGTGAATATTTTCCAAACAGCTTTTTCAGGCAGGGGAGCACTGTGATATTGCACAAGTGGTACTGAAATATGGGGGTGAAAAAAAAAATCCTAGATTACGAAGGAGATAAGTTTGAGACAGCTCTCAAAGTCCACTGGGAATCCCCACATGCCTAGTACCCTTACTTATGGGCTTTATTTACCTTGTTTTGAAGTTGTGTATGACAGATGAGCTATCATTGTATAGATAACCAAATTCTATCTAACCTCAGGTTGGAATAAATCTGAAAAGTTTTATTTATAAATCAAAATATTAGAGATTGGTAATGAAGGTAGTTAAAGCTGCAGACATTATACTGGTGTGAATAGGTCATCACAGTCTTTCTCTCAGGCTTACTTCTGCATGCAAGGGTAATGTATCTTCTGGACCTCTACTGTTGAGTGTCTCTATAGGGAAGCTGAGCTTTCTTTCCAGGAAATCTGAGGGTTGTCTCCAATAAACTTTGAGATAGGAACTTACCCTGGAAAAAAAGTAATATAGTCCCTTCTTTCTCATTGTTGTCACTTTGTAATCAAGAAAAGTAGCACCAGAATTAATGTAGATAAATTAGGCTTGAAATGTAATGCTCTAAGTATGGAAAAAAGCTATCAGATGACTTGCTCCATACAACATGGCTGAAATCAATGCAGTTTGCTTATTATATCTGTGCAGATAATGTAATTGTATATACTAAGTGTCTGATCTTCTAAAAGGGATTTATCAAAGGATGTAAATGAAAAATATTGAGGTTGCTGTCTTTGTTCGTGAACTTCCTTAAAAAGTTTACACATGCAGTCAGGAATATTTTTTGACCTTGGATTTTGTTGCTAACAGTTCATTTTGAGAGATAGCTTTGATTCTTGTGAGAATTATTGGGAGCTAAAATCTGAGCATGTTTTCCCTAGTCTGACCAGATTGAAGTAAACTGGAAGAATGCCAGGTTTATTTCTGATGTACCTCAAATTTAGTATATCAACATGCGAGAAGAACAATTTCGTCCCTTGGTTTTGGTGTATGAAATTAAATGTCAAGCAAAGCTACAAATGGTACAGTGCAAGTGGTTTACATATCGGTGGAGTCTTTAATGTGTCTCTGAAGAATTAATACTTTAAACAATAAGTGGCTGCAGTGCTTCTCTTGGGAATCAAGCAAGAAAAACATTTCTGTTTTGTTCCTAGGCATTGAATTAAATATTTGTTTGTTTTAAAACTGTTTTTTGATACGAGTGTTCTTGAAGAGTTGTTAAGAAAATGAGAGCTGTGGTGTACTTGAACAGCCTTATCTTGGGTTACTGAGGTTTAGCTTTATCAGTGACTTATTTCTGTTTATAAATTTCAACATAGCAGCAGTTTGAATTTAAATTGCTTGTTAGTAACAGTCTGTCCCTCCTTTGAGGGATAGTAGATAATCTGTGTCCTGCAAAGGGATTAGGAAATGCCAGTCTGGGAATTAAATAATTATTTTAATGTAAATGAGTCCAAATAAACCTGTCCCAAAATCCAAAATAGGTTAGAAATATGAAAATAAATCCAAAGCTATTGCTTTCAGCTATTAACTCTTCTCATCAATGCAATGTTTAAAACTCAGAATCTCATATGTAAAAGATTTTAATATTTTGTCGAAGAAATATCATGTGAAGAACTTTTCCAAATAAAGGGCACCTATGTAAGAGAGAGTGACCTCATCTAAAACTGAACTGTTGACACTTAACATCAAGAAGATTGCAAGAAATTTTTTAAATTGCAGAGCTGTGAGAAAGCTGTGAAGTATAGAAAAGAATGTGGTTTAAGATTACATCCTTACAGTTGAAGATAATAAAATTATCCTAAGTGCAATATAGCTCAGAGAATGAAACTAATTAAAAAGGAAATAAAACCTAATGGGTTGCCCTTTAAAAGGCATTAAAAAAAAAACCCAAACCAAGGCATGAAATCAATAGTACACCAACTTCCATACAAATTTAGGAAACAGAAAAAATGAGGGAAAATGGCGAGCTCTAGATCTGCCTAAGTTTTTGTGAAAGTTGAGCTACATGATATTGTAATAGCAGAAGCAAAAACATACAGACAAGAGAAAGCAAACCATGCCACTGTTGGAATAATGCTGTCTGTTACAGAATTTACAAGCAAATTACTAGTGACTGGCTGAAGGAGTAGCACAGTGGAACTTTGTCAGGAAACAAGGTTCTGTTATACGGGATTTAAAAGCAAAAGGCCCATTGGGCATGTGAAATAAAAATTGTATCTGGAAGGACTATAAGCCTGGGTTTCATCTGGCCAAATGAAGGTGTCTAAATTTAAGTTCATTGTTTAGACTTCTCTCCCTTGCACACAGTGGTGATAAATTGGCACTCCCAGGTGAGTAAACCATCTCATTTTGAAACAGACATCTAAAATAAGTTACATAAATTGGGTACTAAAAGTGACCAGTTGCTCTCTATTCACTATAGAACATAAGGGAACTAGGTGAGATACATACACCTCCAGAGTAGATGACATGAATGCTTCCTGAAATGGCAGTGAAAGTAGGCCATGCAGATCTCCAAGACTTTTGAGTGCCAGGAGAAAAACGAAGGAAAACAAGTCATGCAAATTGACAGGAAACACAGAAGAGTTTATTTTGCTTTTCAGGTCTTGTTTTCTTTTGTGTTGTTGGTTTTGCTTGTTTGTTTGTTTTTTGTTTGTTTTGGTTTTTTGTTTTTGTTTGTTTGTTTTGTTTTTTCCTTTTCATTTAGGTTTAGGAAAAACTTTATGAGCAAATGAAGAATTTTTAAGGAATTGAAAACTGGGGAGTATTTTCTGTTCCAGATTTTTAAAGGACTATTCTGTTCAGTCTTTTTTGGATTTAATGCATATTACAGCTGAAGCAATCCATTTATTCACATTATTTTAAAAATTTTAAGATTTTTAATATTTTTTTAAAAATTGAGGGAGTGGTTTCAATAACAGGAAGATGATCTTAAAAACAAGTATTCATGCATTTTTTTTCTCACTGTAATAATTCAGTGTTTTATGGAAATTTACAATATAGACTGCATAAAAAGACATAAAGAGGTTTTAATTTAGAGTGAAGTTAATCACTGGGCTGAAAAAGAGATATGAAACTTGAAAGAATTTGCTTCGTAGAAAAGCTTGAGAATTGCTTCGGTAAAATCCCCAAATGAACAAGCTTTTGTTGGACAAAAGATTGTGATTATATTAAAATTGAGTATTTCTTCACCCTTTGAAATCCATGCTACTTGAACTATTGTTCAATAAGGCACTGGCTTATTTAAATTCGCATTATTAGATATAGTGGGACACTGTGAAAGAGAAATGTGTAATTTACACATAACTTAAATCAGTTTATTTTGCAAAATGACAAGCCTTTGATTTTTTTTTCGTTATAAGAATTTAGTGCTTTTTATAGTGAGCAAATTCCTTTCACTTAATTTTGTTCAGTGAAAAAACTGCACATCTCAGTGGATATTAGTTTGATTTGTTAGGTCATGCTTGTGTAATCATGTTTTTAAACCTTTCTGTAGTCTCTGGAAACTTTTCTGATAGCTTCATAGCAATAGAACTGCTTCAGTACTCACATCAGCCTGAGCTCTCCTCACTCATTGATGCCTTCTTTGTGTGTGGGCTGCAGTTTTGGTCATGTGGCCATTTTCTTACACTGTAACTACTTTTGTCACTTCTTGTAAATAAGATGAGCTGTCTAGAGAAGAACTCTTTAGGTAAGTGGTAGTAGGAAAGACAGACATATTGACTAATTTTGGACTTTCATATAAAATAGAAGCATATTTCTTTTACAAAACTGTTGAAAAAAATGCCACTTAGATTGTTTTTGTTTTTCATTGAATGGAAGATGTGCCTTCTTATTTGAAGAATCCACAACAAATTTAGAAAACGCCAGATGAGATGAGAAGTCCTCATTGATACAAAACTAGCCAATTTCTAGATAATCATAGTGAGTGATTTGCGTGGTTGAAACAAAGTGTCAATATGAGACTCATCCGTTATTTAGTCAGTAAGTCACTGTGTATTCTGACAGTCCTCCATGAAGACAGATTTGTTTTACTTTACATACAATAAGTTGTTTCCATAACTGTTACTGCAGCGAATTTTGTCACGTAGTCATTTTTTCATGCCGTTTTTACTGTACATTTCCTGATTCAAATTGCATAGAAGAGCCAATTAATAAGACTATTAAAAACTGAATATATATATATATGAAGAAGAAAATAAAAGACTTTTAAGTTGTAGTTTCCAAAAAGAATATTTTTTATCCTATAGTTAAATGTTCTGAGCCCTTTAAATGTTGTAACTGGAAAAGATGTTAAAAGCAGTCTGTCAGAAAGTTCAGTGAAACACTGATTTGATGATATCCTGTTCAATGCTGTCTTGCAGTACATTTCATCCCTATGCATTTGGTCTGCAGTTATGAATGCAAATATGAACTAAAGAGAAAATATTTAGACTAACCTTTATATCCCCCCTTCTTCCTGCTTTGTTAAGTATTATTTCAGGTTAAAATATTTGTTGTTGATCTGAAATAGCAGTCCTACAAGAAAAGATAACTTTATGCTTAAAGGTAGAGACAGGGGATAAAACACCTGGGAAGCAAGTGTATTTAGTTATGTCTGTGTAAATTATTCCAGATCTGTTAATTATTGCTAATTGTGGGATTTTTGTTAAAGCTATGGTTTTTTTACATTAATATTTTTTTTTAAGTTAGGGTTACTGAAAGATGTTGCATACTGGAAATTTTTATTCATGATATAATTTATATTCTTCTGTTGTATTATGCCAGCTGTATAAGTGCTACTAAAGCTAAAATAAATCCTGAGATTAGCAGTCTAGAGACTGATTTGAATCTGGACAGACTATGGCTAGAAATGAATTTTCTTGGGAAGTAGCTCAGAACTGATACACTTCACCATCTTGGTTGCCCTCCATTGGATGCTCTCTCATAGCTTTGCATCTTTCTTTTGTTGTGGCACCCAAAACTGCCCCCAGCACTCAAAGTGAGGCTGTCCCAGCTCAGAGCAGAGCAGGACAATCCCCTCCCTTTCCTGGCTGGTGATGCAGTGCCTGATTATCTTGGTTTAATGTGAATTTCCTGGCCAATGCACCAAACAATGTTATAGTTTTGATTTGCCAGTTTAAATATATTCATTTTCTGTTGTGAGACATAACCAGGAGCAAAAGAGCAAGGCAGGCCTAAAACTTAAAAGGGTGTAAAAAACTTTATTAACTACACAAAGAAAGAGAAAGAAAAGCAAATTCAGAATGAGATCTTCAGACCACTCTTTCCTCCCCTCTCCTAACCTTCATAACAACAAGAAAAATATACAAAAACCTATTTCAGTCAGTTCCCAGCTTAAATGGTCCTTTTTTTCAGTTCACTTTGGAGAGAGAAGTTTCCTCATGTCAGGCCATAGGGAGTTCTCCACAAGGTGTGGGAAAAAAACCAGTT
>VXBI01001676.1:124982-250234 GCA_013397375.1 Toxostoma redivivum
ATATATAATATATATAATATATTGTATATATAGTATATATAATATATACACATGCAGCCTGTGCTTTGCATGGTGCTCATTGAAGGAAACAATTATTTACTTTCTACCAAATATCACAGATATTAAATATCCATGATACTTAGTTATCAGACTTCTTTTGTGCATAATTTTAAGGTGTATTTTAATATACAGTAAAGGTCTTTTTCTCTTCTGTGGTGAGATGGGCAGAATGCTCTGGTGGAGCAGGGCTTGAGATGAGTAAGTTCTGAATGTTCGTTTTCCTTTCTTCCTTAATGTTATTATGAAATTCCATACCCAACTTCTATTTCGCTTTAGTTTCTTCACTGTGCAATATGGATAGCAACAGCTGAGTAAGAGCAACCTAATTTTAATAGGCCTTTGAATCTGTTGATGTGAAGTGTTTACTATCGTTTCTCAGATAGGTTTACATTATTATACTTTTCTCAAATTTCCTGATATTAAGAAAAGGACAGGTGTGTACTCATTTCTCTTGCTGTGATGTTGGACTTGGGTGTGATTTTTGCTCTCTTTTATCATATATATCTCATTTAGAAAGTACCTGGCAACAGGAAAAAAAATATTCTGGGATAATTTCTGTCAATTTCTCCTATTTAATCAGTGGGAAGATCGCAAAATTTATTTCCCAAGTTTTTGACAGTAAATTCTTTAGAATTGTATTTTCTTGGTACTATGGAATATAACTTACATGTTGTCTGGCCACCCTAACATTCTGCTCTGTAGTTCTCTAGCAATTATATATAAATTTAAGCATATTTGCAAAATTCTCAGTTCTTTTCCCATTATTTTATTTTTTCTGTTTTTTTCCTAGGCTGCTATAGGGAGTTAATATAAATTATAATTTGACTGATGAAAAATTCACGTTGGGTACATTTTTTTTAATGCAAATGAACAGAGGAGACCCAAGATTATTTAAGCAATAGTCTTATTTTAGTGGTAGGATTTTTCTTCTCAATACAGCTAAGTAAAGAAATATGGAAATAGTAGCAATAATTCTTTGACTATCTCACACAGAACTTGTGTTAGTGAATAGGTTTATGGTGACATTAATAGCATTCTCATATTTATTTATTGTCATAAATACATTCTTGAAATTTACTGTAACGTTACATATAAGTCCATTATATTTTAGGCATGTTAATATTCTTTACACAGGGATCTGTATTTTTTGCTTTAGTACAAATTTAAACTCAGATTTTTGAAATTGCTTGATAAGCACAGTGGGGCCACTATTATGGGAACTTCATCATCCATCTAATTTTCTAAGCCCAGTTACAAAACCAGTCAGTCCTGGACAATATCTACTGAGAAATCACCATTATTAATGCTTCTCACTGCCCTAGTGACCTCTCAATGCACTGATTGGTGCTCATCAGCTAAACTCAACATCCACGCTGAAAATGTTTCAGCTCTTTTGCTGTGGGAGGCTTCCAAAGTATGTAAACCAGATCTGTCATGATGCCATATTGAACTTTGGGTACGTCTTAGGCTTTCACTTGGCCATTTAAGGCTTTTCATGCCTATATCTGAATTAGGTACCTAACATGGTTACATTATGCAAATGTGCTGAATGTTTTAAAGAGTTTTTTCCTTATTTCCCTTAGTTATTGTGAACATTTATTCAGGGTCATAATTTTTAGTCTTCTATAATCACAGTAGAAATTGATCCATGGGACCTCTTAATAGCATGTTGACTGTTTCTTATCTCAGTTGATTCCCATGATACCTTATATTTCCTGGATAATATAATTAATCTCCTGGATCCTATATTTATAATATTTAAATATTGCACCAATAATACAGTAATATATGTTAGAAAGCTCTCTATGCAGCTTTCTGTCTGAGCCTCCATATATGGTTCCTGCTTGTGTGTAACTTCCATTAGTGCTGATTTTTGTCCTTTGTGTCCTCTAGGGTCCCCGCTCTATGGGAACCAGTTTGGCTTTTATTTTTTTCATCTAGAGCTCTTACAATTGACCACTTGTGGTTTCTGTTTATAATAGAAAGTATTATATCATGTCGATGTCAGATGTGCACAATTAGTTGAATTCATCTCTTTTGATGATATTATTCAAGCCAGTGTTAAACAGAAAACGACTTAACAGAAGATAATATATTTTGCATGAATTTCTGAATTTCTTTTCATGATTTTATTTTTGTAAACTTTAGCATTTAAACTAAAATATATAATAATGTCATATGCTGGAACAGCCATTGCAAAAGTAGTACATTTTCAGATACAAAGATAATGAAATGTCTACATCTTGAACCATTTTTTCTCTATATTATATTATTTTGGAAGACTAGCACTTTTACATTGTAATACATTTAAGTTTCAATATCTAAGTTTTATCTCAACTTTTCATGCAACTTTTTCCTTTATAATAGTTTAATTTCCTTTTTTGCGTATTAGGAAACATATTATGAGTATATTTCAAGAAAAATCCAAGGAAATAAATTCTTACTTTTCTGTGTTATTATCACTTTTAGTTTTTAAGAACAGGAGTGAACTACTTTCTAGGCTTTACAAGCAGGTTGAATCTTCTCTGGTGTGTGGGTGTTATTAGTATTTTTAACAGTCTCAACAGTTACTAGAGTTGTTTTAATGCCACAGAACAGGGCTTGTTAGACTCCTACAGTACTATGAAATAAGCTGTAAAAATGTCTGGATTACTTAGAAAACTACAAGTGCATAGACAAAGCTTAACTTTGCCTGCAGTCTTTATGGTTTTTAATGTCTAAATTATGCAAATTCAGACTCTGATAATACTGTAGTACCGGGCAACATCTTATTTGAGAACATTCTCTAGCATTTCAGTCTCTAAAAATTTATTTTTGCTGAGTACTTCTTTATTTTGCTGTGCTACTTCTCACAGCAAGTGTGAGGAGATGCTGCTCCAAGTTTGGTGCCTTCTGTTGTAACTTTAGGCTCTCCAAGGCAATACCATTTGGCCATTGTGTTCACTTTTAGAGTTCTTCCTGTTCTCCCACAACACCCATGTCAAAGCCAAATACATTTGGCTTGATAATAAATGTGACTGTATTGCTTAAAACAGAAGGAAATGTGCTTCAGTGGCTATATAGGAAGCCTGGGATACATGTGCAAATGAAGCATATAAAGTAGGTGGTGTAAATGATCCCCAACTTGAAATACTGTTTCCAAAGGTCAAACCCTTAATATGTTGTCACCTTCAATTAAAACACATACTGATGTGTTGAAACAATTAGTAACACAGCATGCTATTCTTTTCAAAGATAAAATATAGCAGTTCATGGTTCTTTTTAGTTTTGAGTGAAGCCACCAGTCCTTCATGAGTATTTTCTTTTGCAGTGCACAGTAGGAGAATCTGTAGTTGTGCATCTGGAGAGACAAGTGAGATGTATGTCTCTGATTTCAAGATTCTGCTGGAAATCAATTGCTGCTGATTTTATCTGGCAGCTTGCCCTTGGCTCTCTCAAGGAGGTCCCAAATGATCCATCAGAACAATTCATCAAGGAGAGTGTTTGTGGTGGTTGTTTGCACTGGTGACACAAATAGCCCACAGCTTGTAGATAACCTCAGTGAGGTAGATAAAGACAATCTCCATGAGATATAAAAGTTTACAGAAGCACAAACAGCATGGCAAAAAACTGCCAGTAAGTTGTAACTACTTTGACTAATAGGAGGGAGTGGGATAATTGGGTATTTTGTGTGGATTTAATGAAAATGGAACAAATCACTGAATTACAATGGCAAGTTTTTAATGTAAGTCTTTATACTGAAAGTGATAAGGGGAGGAAAATTGATAAATATATTAAGCAACTCCAAACATTTGTTTTGTGGTTTCATGAGTTGTAGGTTATACTGCAACCTCAAACATTGCTAGAACTTGGTCAGGGGGTGCATATCCAGTATAATTCTAAACTGATGTATAAATGTAAGCATGTGATGCATCCCATTGCATGCAAATATGTTCTTCCTGTTAATGGTCAAAGCAGGCCACCTTAGCCATCTAAAAAGAGCCCCATGGGGCAAGTTGGTTGCCATGAATGAGCTGCAGCCAGCACAAGGGCAGACAAAAGGGAACCCCTCACTGCAGCAGGACCCATGGTGATGCTGACTCCACCAGAGCTGACTGTGTCCATGGACATACTTCTGGAAAGTCAAATGCATATGAAGGAGACAAGGGTAGCTGATCTTGTGAGTCTGCTTGGAGGGTCTTGTTGCTTGTTTTGGCATTTTAACAAAAATAGCTTGTTTTTATCAATAACCAAATAATTCTGTCATCTCTGTTCCTTTTCCAGTTGAATATGTATTTTTTGGTCACCAAAGTAGTCTAGGAAAATCATCTAGGTTTGCTTTAAAAAGAGGAAGGACTCATTCAAAAGTCAGTTTATCTCATCCTGATAGTTAACATGGGTGGTTCTAAACCTCTTTCAATGTACTGCCTTCCCCAGTTCAATTAATCAAGAAGAAAACTGCACATACCTGTAAAAAGAGCTAGTTCTCAGTCACAAGATTCTCTTCAGTCTAGGCAAACCCATGATTAACTGTGGAATTTGTATTCTCTCCAGATGTTTCAGTTACCTGTAGTTCAACTTTGGAATCAAAGTAATCTCTTAAGTATTCATTGCATAGACATCGTACAATGAGTTTTAGAAAAATAATTCAGGAAATTATTTTTTGTATTCATATATCTTTTGAATACTTATTTAAAAGTATGACTTAAAAAAGATATTTCTTAATCTTCAATCTACTGCTTCTCTCTATATATGAAGGCAACTTAAAAGTTAAATGAAAATAAACAGATCTAATCTTGCATTCACATCTCATACAGCTAAGAAAGGACATCTATTTTCTGTTCCATGCACCTTGGCAAGTGAAATTTGACATTTCAAGCATTTATGCATAGAAAATTTTAACTCCAAATTAAATTGTTTAATTATAGGTTTTTGTCCTCATTCATGGGTTGGAATGTGTATTGGAAGTCTAGCTGAATAGAGACATATTGGTTTGTAAATTGTCATAAGAGTTTGGGAAAAATCCTTTCCATTTTGTTTTCAAAAGTGAGTTACTTTTTAAGTTCTAATGACTATTGATGTGTTGATGGAAGAATCGCCTCTCATTGTTTCTCAGAATTTAGGAAATACAGTAGGGCATATAAACCTTACAGACTCAGCCTCAACAGATCTGCATTGCTCTCTCATGAGGAATGCGTTTATTTTCATGAAGTACATTGACAGGTAGATGGATTGAATGTAAATGGATGTGCATATAAGCTTTTCTGTTACAGCTGGGCAATTAAAACATAAAACAGAATATTGGATTCTTTAAAATTCTTTATTAAAACAGAGGAGTGACAGAACGTTGATGAATGTTTGCTTTTGGTTGCTTTTGATTTCATTAAGAGATGAAACTCTTGAGGCCAAAACTTTCAGAATACTTGGTTTGCTTCCATATCTGGAGTAAATATCAGTAAATATAATTTTTATTTTATTGCTAGCGACACTGCCTACAACTAGGGCTCTTTAGAAAATGTAGTTTATTATTGATTTTATTTTGTTATTCAGTTTGAAAATCCAGAGACAGAATGTGTCAACAATTTGTTCCTGCTACATCCAAACAACCTCTTTTTAAAGATATTGTCAAATCAAGAAAAGACTTGTATGTTCATGGAACAGGTTCAGATTAGTTTTTCAGGTGTTATGGTAAATTGGTGAGAAAATGTTTTTATTGATCTAATACTTTGAAATGCTCTGCATGTTTGTCCATCTTATTGCTTTAACTTAATTTAAAAATTGAATAATTAATAGTCAAGAATCATATTTCATAAGTATCCTTTGTAATTTTGACTTGCTTTACTTGGATCTCAGTTGCAATTTACAATATTACAAGAGCTTATATAAATAACAATGATAGAAGATTGGACACTATTAAGGTAAAAATACATATATTTCTATTAAAATAACAAACCAGAAAATCGTATTAATTCATGGACTCCATTCATATTTTCAGGTTTTGTTTTTAAGTATTTGGGTATCAGATGTTTAAATTAAACCTTTTGAAGTTGAATAATCTTGTCTTCTGAGTAACTTTTTTTCTGATAGGCCTTTTAAAAATTTCAGATTATAGTGAAATATTTGCCTTCTTTTATGTAGAATATATGCAATGAATAAAATTGAATTAGGTAGAAAAGGAATTTATAGTATAGATGTATTTTACTGGAATTTTAAAATTAGCTACATTATAAGCTGTCTCTTCGCAAGTCACAATTCTGTCTCTTACTTCTAGTGCTGTTACACAGCAGGTAATAAAACTTGGATTATTCTTCTGTCCTCAGAGTTAAATTTCAGAAGTATAGCAGATAAGATATTATTAAACATTAATTTTTTTCTTATGGTCTTTCAAACCTGATAGATAGTATTGAGATTTTTAGAATATATCGTCTTTTGGACAGGATGTTTACTTGGGAGGGCCTTCTACTAGAACAGCCAGAAGAAAAATTACTTACCTGGTTTTGATTACCAGCATGTTGGGGTTGTGAGGTTTATCTGGTACCCTCTATAGTTCTTAAAATGTGCTTATTATTTATATTTTATATCTGCACCACTCTTAAGGCACAAGAGTGATGCAGATATAAAATGCAGATGTGGCAGTTTTATTACAAACTAATGTGGATTTCAGAAGCAAGACTGAATTCTGTCAAAATTCTAGGAATGGGGAAGTAATGGTCATTAGTAGGATTTTGATGATAACTAAAGAAATAAGAAAAAAAGACAACTATTTTGTGAGCAAAGCTCAATTCTGATATAATGAGGGGTGATCTGAGTACAAGAAAAAAAGCCTGTCCTAAAATATCTGTTAGATAAAAGTGGTAGTTTTATCTACCAGTTAGGAAGAATGTACTTTTTAAACCAAAGCTAATTCTAATTTGGATGACATTTTAATAAAAATAGTTATAGTGAATCTAATTATTAAATTTAAATCATAATATTTAAATTATTCTAGCCTCTATTGGTATCTCAGTTCCAGCGGTATTTAAAATTTATTAAAAAAACCCCCCAGAATTAGATTTATCATAGAAAAATGATCATGCTGTGTAAAATCATAGGATCATAAAAATATTATTTGATGTACTGTTTAAAAGAGAAACTGAGTACTAAGCTACTTATTTGAATGCATTTGTTTGAGCTCTTAGTTTAAAACAGATGCCAGCTGCATGTTAATCCATGGAAATCTATGCTATGTACCTAAAATATTAAGTCTCCATCAAGCCAAACGAGACTATGTAAAACTTGCCCTCTTAGGACATGAGGTCCTATGAAGGTTCTAATTTCTGCACTGATGAACAGATTCCTTTCAGCCTTTCCTAGATCTGCTGAAAGTAGCAATATTAATAAAACCATGCTGGCACGTATTTTGTCTTTGGCCAACATCCTTGCTGTGTACTGAGTCTGCAGCAGGCTTGTTACTAATGTGTTCATTTTCACTGCTAATACCCTGTGATGGCTGTGCTATCTCATACTGCAGCCCAGCATTCTTTTGCCTGAGGAGATAACACCAACAATTCTTAAAAATTGCTAGAAGGCTTTTTAAGAAATTATTTTGAATTAAATATAAGACAAATCTCAAAACACAAATCCACCATTAACAGTTTTATAGCTTAATCATTTATTTGAGAAGTGGTGTTATGCTAGGCTTTAAGAGTCAGGTGTAGACAGTATCAATTGCATAAACTGAAAAAAAGAACTATTTTTAAAATATCTAATTTAAATGGACAAGCTGGTTTATTTCTTTAAGCTTTATAAAGTCTCAAAAGAAAAACATAGACTTGAAATTGCGGCATTCAGCATTCTGATGTTTTCTGTTCACACATGTTCTTCAGTGCATAATAACTTTATTTTCTTGTGGAGTATATAAACTGAGGCAAAGCCCCCAGTAGTAAGGTGATGAATGTTTAAAGCATTTATGAATAAAGCTACATCAAAGGGTAATTAGGTGATTATAATGGTAATGTCTTTGAGAGAGCTAATTTAAAAAACTCTATTGCTCCCAAGCTTAATTATTTTAGTAATGCCAACATGTTAGCAACCTCAAATTTGTTGCAGCCAGCTACAGTTAAAAAAAAGTATGAAATTTGAGATTTCTATGTCACATCCAAAAGGAAGCTTCACTATATTTTGATCTTAATAGTTTTCTTTTTTATGGACTTTTTAGCTCATAACCAGATATTTAGAATTTTATAATGATTATCTGCTCTTGTGCCATATGTAAATGCCAGCATATTCTGATGTGTTGTATGGTAGTTGCACAATTGTCTGCTCACTGTTATTTCAGAGGTGAAAGGCATCAGCTTCCATTGAGAACCTCTGTTATAATTTGTGTAGTTGTGAAGGCAGGTCTAATTTATATCTTTAGCTAGCCAGTCTATTGTCACCTCAGTGCTGCAGAAATAGTGGGATGCATGCCGTTGTTGCAAGTTGATGTTTCTTTGTGATATCACCCTTTAGTTATAAGTAAATGAATAAAATAAGTTTTTGCTTATTTTTTTACAGCTAAAGCTTAAGCTCTTTGTAAACATTCCTTCATCATATTATAAACACTTTCCTGATATCATGTCACTCTGATAAACAGGAAAGTGCAAGAGAAAAAGTTTTCATGGTTTCTATACCAGGACAGCTTTGTCATCTTTACCTCCTCTAAATTAATAACTAGAATTCCATGTTGCCAGTCTACTTCAGTCAATTGTTTGTTGGTGATGCCAGAATCTCATTACTTATTAAACATTTCTCATGGTTCTATAAACACTGTTCTTTTCCTGTTTTCCAGGTCACTGATAAAATCAGACAAGAGAAAACACAGTTTTGTGGTATCAGAGCATCCTTTCCTGTCTTTTCCTGTAGAAAAAAAAAATTAGATAACATTTTGGGAATAATATTTAAATTTTTAATGCTTAACTACTTAAGCCATGGTGAAAGAAAAAAATAAGCATAGGAAAAAAGATTAATTTTTTCTTCCCCTTGAAATCAGTATCAGCTTCTTAGATCACCTACTAGAAAAATGTTGATGTTCCATATTTTCATTTTGTGATCTGATGGTAACGCTCTCACTGATGTCAGTTAGGGCCATGATATTAATATGTAGAGAACATTCTAGATATTGTTGAGAACACTGAATTCTTTTTTAATGAAAATTCAAGGAGTGAGAGAAGCACTGAAATCAATGTGTAACAGCATGTATTACTTAACTCAATGTGATCACTGATAACCATTTTATATACTTACATTCATGCATTCTCAAAAATGCTGTTGGCTGTATCAGCCTAGAAAAGTGATAAAGTCTTTTTTTTGTTTGTTTTTCTTTTTTCCTGTGATTTTCATAATCCTAGATTGTATATATCAGCAAAAAGGACTTCATACCTTTATTAAAACTTCAGTACCTGCATTTATGTTTATAATGTTAAAAACATAACATTGAAACTTGCAAGTTGTGAAGGATAAAAAGTCATGTTTAAATAGAGAAACTAATTTACTCCTTCCAAGAGTCAATAAAACTGAAAAGCATTCACTGTAAAAGTAATAAAAACTTATGAGTCCCATTTTATTAAAACTACTATCCTCTTTCCTGATGGAGCTGGATTACTTAAAGGATAGTCTAGTGACATTTTATGTCTACTATGCAAGGGGTTTATGTCTAAGGTGAGGTCTCGTGAAATTAATATAGTCATTATTACCACTAGCTGAACTAATCATTAAATATTTTTAACTCTTTGAGTAGCCACATACCTTGACTGAGCTATAATGAAGATGTGCTGACAGACAAGGAAAGAAAGAAAAAGGAATAGCGATGGGTAGGTGGACACTGATTTAGGTGGAGCAGATAATGGAAAAGAGTCAACCATTGTGTACGAACTGCCCGCTATTGTTATGAAAGGAAGAAGAATGCAGTCTAGAGGACAAACGTTTCTCTTGGTTTGAAAGAGAGACAGGAAAGCACAGGAAGTTAAGAATAAAAGTATGTGTCATCTGACACTAGTAAAAGTTCTTGTTGACGTGATTGGACACCTGCCACTGAACTGAGTTTGCTTGAGCAGGTTTTGGTAGCCGGGGCTACAGGAATAGCTTCTGAGGAACGCTGCGAGAAGCTTCCCTACATCCAACAGGGCCCATGCCAGCTGACTCCATGATGGGCCTGCTGCTGGTCGAGGCTGAGCCCATCCATGGTGGTGACAGTGTCTCTGGGATAACAGATTTAAGGGGGGAAAATCCTGCTGAATGGCAGCTTCAGCTGAAGAAAGTAGCAATATTGTGTGAGAGAAATAAGTCTGCAGGCAGCCAGTCTGTGAAGAAGGAGGCGGAGGTGCTCAAGGTGTCAGAGCTGAGATTCCCCTGCAGCTCCTTGTGCAGACCCTGGTGAGCCAGGCTGTCCACATGCAGCCCCTGGAGGTCTATGGTGGAGCAGAGATCCACCTGCAGCCCCTGGAGGAATCCCACTGAAGCAGGTGAATGCCTGAAGGGGTTTAAGAGAGCCTGTGCTGGAGAAGGCTCCTGGTTAGATCCCTGGAGAGGAGCCCATGCTGGGTCAGGTGTTCTAGGAGGCCTTGTAACCCAGTGGGGGACCCACAGTGGAGCAGTGTATTCCTGAAGGACTGCACCCCATGGAAGGGACACACTGGTGCAGGGAAGAGTGTGAGGAGTCATCCCTCTGAATAGGAAGGAGTGACAATGTGTGAGAAGCTGACTGCAGCCTCCATTTGTGGTCCCCCTGTGCCACTGAAAAGGAGTTGATAGAGAATTTGGGAGTTAAAGTAGGCCCAGGAAGATGGGAGGGGTAGGAGAAAGGTGCTTTAAGACTTGCTTTTACTTCTTATTATTTTATTTTGATTAGATTGGTAAGAAATTAAACTAATTTCACCATGTTGAGTCTGTTTTGCCTGTGACAGTATTTGATGAGAGCTCTCTCCCTGTCCTAATCTCAACCCCTGAGCCTCTCATTGTATTTTCACTCCCGTGTCCAGCTGAGGAGGGGAGTGTTAGTGTGATTTTTGTGACCACCTGGCATTCAGCCTAACAAAACTGCTTGAGTAGTCAGAAGTCTTCTCTTTCAGGCATTCAAGTAATGTTGTAAACTACACATTATAAAATATTCTGGTGCATATAAATGACCAAAAGAAAACTGAAAAAGTCTTTTTGATCTGCTTGTGTACCACATAACATGAAAAGCAGAAAGGGTTCATTTTTCCAATGAATTGAACTGCATTATCAGTTTTTCTTCAATGGGACCTTATTCTTTGACTGTAAAACTTGAAAGCACCTCCTTTTAAAACTCTTATTATCTGTAAATAGCAATACAGGAAGACAAACTCAAAGAAGACTGTGTTATGAATGTGCAGCAATTACCCAGGAACTGGAAGTTTGGACTATTAGTTAGCCTATATTGAATTTCTCTGCTGTTCATTATGAACTCTAGCAAATAACTGTCTATGGTATACATGTTGTTTTTGAATAAAATTGCTTTTCTTTTAATTCAATGTGATATAAACAAGCAAGCGTACAAAAGAGAGTATTGTTTAAAACCAATTTAAAAATGGCTTAAATCATGTAAATATGCATTTGCATGAGGTGTAATGAGAGGTGAAGAAAAATCTCATAAAAATCTGGTAAATTATTGAGTCTCTTATCATTGATTGGTACAGGATTTCTTTTGTGTTATCAGAAGATCTTAGAAAATGTCTTCTGTGTCTTTTAACATGTAAAAACTTGATGTCATGAAATTAATCTTTAGAATCAGTAGGTTTTCTGTCAGCCCAGTTTGTAGAAGATGAGCAGTAGGAGCCATCAGATAAAAGACAGAGTTCTAAAATGCAGCAGATATTCCATAGGTAATAATGAGATTCCAGTTCCTCCTGTCTGTATTACTTAAAATCACAGTAAATAAGCTCAAACAGACAGTTGTAAGAAAAAGTACCTTTGATACGTATGTCTTTGCAAGTTTAAAAGTAAAACTTTGAATTATTTACTCAGCCTGTTTAAAGATATTTTAACCCATGAAAAATATTAAATACTGTTTTGTTTGAAGAAGGGTAGGAAAATCTTTTTCTGACAGAAGAAAATTTGTATTGAAATTATTTCAGTACTCAAATACTCGTGGTTCATTAAAGAGAAAGCAAAGACATCTAAAATTTATCGTCTGTATCTATTGAACCTCAAAAAATGCTGCTAATGGTAGAAACCCATCACAGATAAAAGTGATTAAAAAAGAACAGTGCAGTGACTTATGTTTTAATACTTCATTTGTTCTCTTGGTGATTTCAAAGGTCAATACAGGATGGCATGAAATGAAATAGGAGATTAAAGCAATGGTCAAGATGTAAAAGTCATATGGAACAGTGTGGGCTACAAGGTGTGGAATCAGTTGTTGAGTACGGAACTATAACAGTGACAGGGCTGTATATAGTACCTACAGTTATGCAACATAATATGCAGAGGAGTAATTTGGACATTAGTAGAGCTGGCAAATACTGTATGTTTCCAGGAATTCTGTCCAAATTTAAGGGACAAGACCTCCTATGATAATGATAGCTAAGTTTGATTCTTTGTGTATTGAGAGACATGATGGAGTATCCTTTCCTCCAAGATGCTTTTTCAAGTGATTGATTGTCCATTTCTTTTATTTAAATGAATGCTCTAGAAAAAGCCCTGTGACATGCATAGTTTTCTGTTTGTCAAAGCAGAGGGTCTGCTCTCTTTTTTCATCTGCAAGCCTCTCATGCCTTTGACAGGCAATGCTCATCAAGGAGTTGGCTACTAGACTCCAGACATCCAAAGTCTGACTTTTGGAATGAACAGCATTTTTTGCTTCCATTTCAACCTTGAGTTTCCCAGATTCTCTATAGTACCAAAATCAGACAACAAATATGTTCCAGCATAGTCTGGCAGTATGTAGGAGCCACACAGAGTTTCCAGCAGTGGGCAGAAGAGCCAGTTAGAGCTACAGTTGTGTTTTATGCTGGGGAAGACAGGAAGCTGAACAACATAATATGGGGAAAAAATTGATATTTTAGCTGGTATTTAAGGCTTTTGAGATTTCTTTGGTTATTCTGAAAATTGTCTGGAAGTAGGGCTAAAAATTGAATTTGAAGAATTTGCCTTTTAAATACTTTTACATCTACTTAAATTTGTGGACTTTTTGTTCAAATAGTAGAGGAGTGTGTCTTTCAAACTGTCTTGCTGTATAGACTTCTTGCTTTCTCCATTTTGCCATTGCTACATTGTATTTTGCTGTCCTTCCCGTCTCCTTTCAACACTGATGTCTTCTATTTTTTCCACTTTGAACTAAACGGAAGATCTTTAGGGGTGTTTGCACTCAGGTGTCACACAGAGCTAGAAGCCAGATTTCCCGAAAAGCTACAATATACCCTTCTAGGCATCTCAGCTTCCTCCCTGTTTTCCCACATTTTCCTTCTCCTTGGCAGTATTCTAAATTCTTTACTTTGCCATCTCCCACAGCAGTAATTCCCTATCTCTCCCTGGTTGCCACTGCTTTGTAACCACTATACTTCTAGTTTCCATCTAACACATTGTATAATACCCACAACCATGCTGGGAATTCCAACTCAAAGGGGAGGAGCTATGACATGGCTCCTCTGACCTCAGCAGAATCCATGTGGACCATAGAATTATTCTAGTTATTCTATAATCTTCTCCCATGAGGGTATTTAATTTCAGTGTTTCCCCTGCTGCTGATTTTCCTCATTTGCAAAAGCTCAACACCGTGAAACTTAATACATTGACATTTCATACTCCTCTGCTAAATTAGGTGAAAATTGTTCAACAAATTAAAAGAAAATTTTCAGGCAGGTAGATCTGTGAAGGTAGGTAATGCAATCATATAAGAGTTGATTCCTTTTTTATTTCATAAATCAAATTCTATCTATCTATCTATCTATCTATCTATCTATCTATCTATCTATCTGTCACTTTTGGCTTAGGTTTCTTCTGACTGAAAATTCCCAAAAGCTACAAAAATTTTCTAGGGTAGTTTGAATACACAGCCATCCTCTTATGCTTTTCATTAAACATTTTGGCTGTTGTCAGACAGGATACTAGTTTAGGTGAATAAGCCTTATTTGCTTAAACTAAACTACAGTGGAATTGGTAGAACGATTTTTTTCCCTTAAAAACTGGATAGGGGACTGGTGGACAGATAGAAAAAAATATGTAATTGTGTAATAACTTACTCTGTTACTCTCTTACTCTGTTAGAGCTGGACACCAAATCACCTGAATTAAAGAACTGTTGGAAAAATACAAGGATAAGAGAGATGAAAACAAAACAGGACTAGAACTGAAATCTACAGATAAATGTATGAGGCTGACCATAAAACTAGAAGGCCTGGTCATCTGAGCAGAGAGCCTTCAAAACTATTTTGTTATTTCAGTCTGTTATAAGCATTTTAATAACTATAATTTATAATAATTATAAATGTTTAGGCATCTCTTTTTCATTTTTGAACATTTTGTGAACAATAAACACAGTTCACAAAACTTTGGTGTGATAGGTAATTGTTCCCTTTTTTAGCACTTTCTACCATTCATGGAAATGAGTGGGAAAAAACATTATTTGTCTTTCTGACTTATGGAGTAGTTTATTCTGTTAAAGAAGTACTTTTTAGAGCTTTTTTGATCATTCTAGTTCTCAGTTATTACCTGACAAAAACATTTATTCTATCTTTGTGTTCATTCATTTTATCTTATTTTTTGACATTGGTCTCTGTTGTGATTCACATGTGTGCATATTCTTAGATTTCCTTTGTGCCTAAATATAGTAATACTGCCTGTTCTTAACCTATTTTCCCAGATTATACCCTTGTAGATTCAGATTCACTTTGAAGATTCCTGGAGTAACTCTTCCTTTAGAGCTAAAAAGTTGACCTGTACTCATACTTTGCTCTAGTTATTAAGTGAACACCAGACAGGTGTACTGTATAGTAATTTTGAGATGCTGTCGTTTGCTATGTATTTTTGAGTGGTATGTGTAGGTGACTGTTGCTTTTCTCTTTAGCTTTCATGTGGCATTTGTATTATGTCTTCTCCATCTGAAAGCTATCTTATCTGGGACAAGTAATCATAATCTTATTCATAGTAATAACTTTTTATAATACTTCATTTGAATATAATAGAAATTTGGATGGATATGTGTTATCTTTTCTTGTCATTCAGCATTGATCCAATAAATCAGATAGAGACATAATTCCCTACTGGACAAAGTCTGCACAAAGAGAAAATTTAATATAAACTGAAAATCATGCTCCCTGGTAAGCAGTTGGCACAAATATTAGATATCAAATAAATTAAAGAAGTCTTTCTCATCTACCTCAAGACTTTTACAGACCTATAAAATTATCTTTATAAATCCTTCTAAATCCCTATATAAAGCACATCTCTGTAAATTTGTGTAAATCTATAAACTGTAAATCTGCAAACATATAATATTGAAATATTAATAAAATGAGGCTTGATGCAGAATTCTAGTGAGCTCTCATGCTTCCCTAAAAAGGCAAGAGCTTTGAAAATAATCTGCCTTGACCTTCTCGTTATGAGGTGCTCCTGAAAAAGACCAAAAGGGTTTTAATGTCATAAATCCAGCAAATACTCTGTAATTATTTTATTGATAGGGAAAGAAACCCCAACCAAATACATCACATAGCTAGCTTAGACAAAACAACATAAACAAGGTTTCAGAATTATTCTTTCCATGCACAGCAAGTAGGTCCTTCATTCATGGTTGGTTTCAACTGCTCCTTGACTTTATTGGATTAAGAAAATTTTGAATCAATGTCTCTGATCCTTACCAATTTTCTTTCTTCTCTGATGCCTGGTTGCATGTGTCCTACTCCCTCGGTATGCTCTGCTCTGCCATATCTTGCTGTCTTGGGACCTTCTGTTTCTTAATGCTCACTTGGCCACTGTTATGGCACACTCTTCTCCTAGCTCCATATAATTTTATCAGACTCACTGTACTTGAAGAGACAAAGTAGACAA
This sequence comes from Toxostoma redivivum, assembly GCA_013397375.1. Taxonomy (NCBI): domain Eukaryota; kingdom Metazoa; phylum Chordata; class Aves; order Passeriformes; family Mimidae; genus Toxostoma; species Toxostoma redivivum. The sequence goes on from VXBI01001676.1 coordinate 141,044, forward strand.
TTAAGAACACAAAATATATTAGGTCACAGCTATCACAGAAGCCATAATTTAAATGAAAAGTAATTTAAAAGTATACATTTTATATTATATACCAGGACTGAAGTTCTGAAAAACTCATCCCAATATTTTTTCTTGGAACGCAAGAAATATAGTTCCATAGGCATTAAATAGATATATAATTCAGCATAAAGTTGCTGATTCTAGTGTAATTATTTATTTTGGCATATTAGCAATAAATGAGTTCAAATAAATTCAGGGGTTAATTACAAGGAAAAAAAAAGATTATCAGCATGCATGTTACTGAAAGCTGATATTTAGAAATGTCCATTATATGACCTAATGATTAATGTATATAACTTGATATATTGAGATTAATCTACCACAGTAGTTTATATCTCTGCAGAATTTGGGTTGAGAACAAAAGCCTTTGATGTCTGAGTAGAATTCTTTGAAACTATTTTCCAACAGATGAAGAGCACCAATGCTTTTGGTGTCACAATATGTGGAACATTATTTACTGAATTTGTTACAAGGGAGAAAAGTCTACTGTTAGCAGAATGCCCCATTTATTTGTACCATATCACTAACAATCAATGAAAACCCAACATAAATAAAGCAGAAAGCATTCCAGATGTTGCATTTTATGGGGTTCATGTTTTTTTTTCCTTCAAGTAAATGAATATTAATAAATAAGGAACTTTTTTGACAGAATAAAGACATAAACAGTGTTTAAGAATAAAACAAATTCACATCAATCTGCCCAAACTGCAACATATGGAAGAGCATCATGTGTTTCTTCCCCTGGTGAGTCTCACTTCCAACAACTGTCGGAGTCACAAGTTACATTTGTATTGTTTTGTTTAATACCACCAAATAATCAATTATCCACCCTCCAATAATTCCGATGACCACTTTTCTACCTCTTAAGACTTTTGGTCTATAAAGCATCCTGAGGCAATGAGCTTCTCATGGTAATAACAGTTGTACTACTGATGTTGATGGTCATTCAAAGTTATTTTGAAGTGGAAGTTTCAATATTTAAATTTAGACGTCTGAATTTAAATATTGTGTGATTTTTTTTCCCTTGATTTTGCTGGGTATTTTCTGTCCTCTGGATCAGGTTGTTTTAAAATTTGTTTATTTATTGATTTAGTCAAATGTCTAAATGTAGAAAAGCAATAAGCAAAACTCAGAAAATAGTTATGTTCTTTTTAGTAAGCGTTAGTGCAATTTTGCTTGTCCTTAGTGTTGAGCTAATTTCCTGTCTGGCAGGCACTAGCAGTATTTCACTTTTTCATTAAAAACAGAGAGAAGGAGAGAGAGAGAGAGAGATAGAAAAAAAAAGTAAGTTAGGAAGATGTAGTTGATGATAAGATTACAATACTAATTGTTGCAGTGTTGTAACATGCCACTGGGATAGTGCATAAAGCCTTCTGCCTCTGAAAACTGCAGTTCAGCTACTGCTGTTTGGGTACATGAACAGTGATAGAATTTACTTTTTTTTGTAAGTTATTTGATGGAATTAAGATGAGAGGAAATGATCTTTCAGTTATATGAGCTTCTCACTGAACTTACCAGATATCAGTATGTGATTCCTTTCTAGTGATTTTCCACATAAAACTGGAAGCAAAATGAATTTTAGTCTTAGATGGAAATGGCTGCTGCCAAGATGCTTCTCCCATTCTCTTCTAGCAAGTCACATTTAAAAATCGTTTATCACACATAAATTGCCATTCTCAAGTTTGTCCATCATCATGTTTGGGTTTTAGGAAGAGCTTTTAATGAGGTGCATTTCTTATCTTACGTTATCTGTTTGCATAAGTATTTCTGAAATAAATTTATTAAAGGATGAAAATTTCATGTAAAGCCAGTGGGTTTTCACTTCTATAAAAGTGAAATGTGCTCAGGAAGTGCATTTCATAGTGTAAATAAGTGTTGTAGCAGTCAAACCCCTTTAACTGCTGGCCACTGCCTTCCTTCACCCTATTCACTTATTACTCTCTTCAAAATGCTTCAGTGCACATCAGATGCTGAATGAGCTCTTGCAGCACTCTAAGGGATCAGGAAGCTAACCTGGCCACCAAAATAAAAGTGCCTTTGATAACTTAGCATGCTGAAATTTCTCAGTAATGGACCTGATGGGCATCAAAACCAGAAAAAGAGTGAGGAAGGGCCATAACTAACCCCCAACAAAGCTGGTTTGAGGCATATCTTTGATGTGTATTTGCTATGTACAGCTTAGATCTGCACCCAAACACAGATCTTGGGCTCATCCAGGAGGCAGTATATTTAAAAAAGTATTTTTACCTGGCAGTGGATAGCACTGTGAAAAAACAGGACTTCATTGATAAGGGATGACCTCCCTGAATTAGTTGATGGTAATAAGAACTATGGGAAACCCAAGAATTAGTTTGTCTCATTAGAAGCAGAAATGCAACTGAGAATTGATAACCCACAGCAAGCTTAAACCAAAAAACAGTGTTCATTTTGTGGAAGAGATGGGTCTTTTTTTAAAACGTTCTTCTAATTTCTGGGTATTTGTTTAAATTGCATAGAAACTTCCCAATACCTGGAACAGAGAAATCACTTTGAACTGGGATCAGAGTGCAAGATAGCTGTCAGATATGATATTGCTTTGTGTTTCTGTCACTAAATTTAGAAAATAGTGCATTTGGGCGAATGTACTAATATTCTTTCACTTGAAAATTTATCGAATATTAGGGGCTCACAGCCGCCACTCATGTCTTTGTCCATGGTTTGGCCATTCAGAAATAAAATAGAGATGAGGGACTTCCTATCAGAAGCTTAAAGTCCTTCACTGTTTTGTGAAGCTGAAGTCCAGTGCCTGGCTTGGAAACTTCCTTGTGTGAGATACTGGTTAGTGACAATTTCCTCATGCTGGCAACTGTTATCCAGAACTTTACTGGTATCCATGTTGAAAATTTGAATTTTTCCACAATTTAATTTAAATAATTGTTAGATAAGCGGCAACTTGGAAACAAACTGTATAAAATTTGTGTGTTTCCTTCATGCCAGATTGCTTTCATTACAGAGTTTTGTCAGATACCCATTCTGTTGTAAGTGACTAAATATCTTGAATCCAGACAGTTTTAGCTAATTAGTAATTCCTGTACGTATGTTTTCTTCTATCAGGAAAACCATATGTTTAGGGACAGTTTTGTAGTCTTGAAAACTGTACATGTTCTCTAAGTGGTTCTGAACTCTGGACATGATTATTGAAGCATTTATGTCTGGTGATAAGTTTTCTGTTGTCAACCCCTTGTTGGCCTAATGGTTATATGTCAGTAAATGGGGATAGTATTTGCATGATTCTACCAATTTTGCTTCTAGTTACTGAATTCAAGAATTACAGATTTGAAAAGGTGAATTTTAGGTGATTGCTTTTATGTATTAATGGTGCCTATGTAGGTTCTCATTAACACTCACAGCATGGAAAATTCCTGTAGCTACCCTACAGAGCACTGGAAAACATGACTGCTGAGCAGGCTTTATTGTGTTTGCCTCATTTTTCTAATTTATTCTCTTAAAGGGTATTTTTGCAACCTTCATATGACAAATAAGATATCATATGGGAAAAAAAAGAGCTGGACAAAGGCAGCAGGAATACTGTTTTATTTTATTTATCACAGGGTTGTTTTTTTATGATTTATTTTGGGAGTGAGGGTTTCATTTTAATTGTATTCTTGTGAATATTTAATTTCCAAGCTGGCATTTGGTATATTATTAGAGCAGCAATCAGTGATAAAACATCTTGTTGCAATATTTGCACTTGGGAAACTGAATTATATATGTGCAATGAATATATATATTTTATTGCAGAGTTGTTTTTTAAGCTATAGCATGTTTTATACATGTTCTTATGAAATTAATAAATCAAATCTAATGCTACTACTTCTTGTTGATATTTGAGACCAATTTTGTAAATTTAAACTATTTTACTTTAATTAAAAATTAGTCCTTTTTAGAACAAGGAGGAAAGTTATTTTTATACTAAAAAAGGGCTTACTTCCTTCTCCTATCAGTAAGAAACAGGATATACCCTGCAATTCAGTGGTTCAATGTGTATACATTATGCAGCAAGGAAACCATTTTCTTCATTATGTATCATAGTGCTTTGGATTGTTATCTACAATAGAGTGTCTACCCCCTTCTGTCTTGAAATTGTATTCCTTGATGTTTAGCTGGAAGAGCTAAATTGTTTTCTTGTGCTAGAAGTGATATTTTTGTTGCCCTGTGAAATAGCCGGTACAGTGATACAACAATGTTTGGGCACACATTACCCTGAAGGCATCAGTGTTCTGTGATTGACACCAGTGCGGTCGTGAGCTGGGAGTTGTACCTGGCAGCAGAGTCTGTGGCTGGCATGCTGCTGCATCAGCCACAGCTTTTTATGGAGGTTGCTGGAAACCTCTGCAGCATAACATACACTGACTTCAGATATAACCTTATCTTTTATAAAGATTTACTAGTAGAATATATTGGGACTTTTTGAGTAGGAGTTTCTTTACTTTTTTGTAAGAGAAAAAAAGGGACAGAAAGAAAGGTGCAGAAAGCTATGTCCTTGGAGATGGTCATATTCCCTCTCAAGAAAACTGGAAAGCCTTGTGTTGACTCTAGCTAAAATATTTTTTATTTTGTTTTCATGTTGGATTTTTCTGTTTTAAATTCTAATATTTGCATGAATACTTGTGTGTCTCTCAAATGTGTCCTCTTTTCCAGTTTGTGAAATGTACCAGTTGTTTAACTGATTGTTTTCCTCTCTATGCATTTAATAAAACAACATAACCAAATTGTTTGTGAATAGTTCCTTGTGAAGGTTGTGCATTCAGTGTTCAATATCATGATTTTGAAGATATATTGTTACTGGATAAAGTCACAGGACCTTTACTGATTGAATGCATGTGTGCTTCTTTAAAAATTATGTATCTTCATACATTTGCAAATAATATCTTTACCTATGATTTTTGCTTTGATTTTTAAATGTCATGTTATTTGGCTTAAAAAAAAAAAGTAGAATAACTCCTCAAATTTCATATAAATGAGAATTTGGAAACTAGATGTTGCCATCTGTTGTTGATGCCATGAAAATGTATGTGAGGAGCCTTTTGATTCCAGGTATCCCCTTTGCACTAACTCTTAATGTTCCATCTTGTATGTCTTGAATATTTTAAGGGAGAGAGTGTATCAGAGAAAGATCTGCCAGAATTTTTAAATTCTGTAACTTGTGACTGTGGTACAATGAAGATGAATCCATGGACTTAACATCCTTCAGGAAATTAAAACATCTGTCTGCTCAAGGAAAGTGCAAAACCAAAGGTTTTCTGTGCCCCAATCCCAAAAAGAAAGAAAAAAGGAAAAAGAAAAAAGCAACTCAGACAGGTTCCCTAAGTCCTCTAGTGCTCTTTGTTCTTACTATTTTACAGCCTGCAGCACCCTGAATAGCTCATTGTGCTTTTCATAAGGCCTTTTTTTGGCATAGAGCAATTAAAAGATAAGGTTCTGTGGTCTCTAAAGCAGAAGAGACTGTGAAAGACGTGACACTTGCAAATGATCCCTGTCATTGATCAGGACCTTCCAGGAACATTTTAAATATTCATTGCTTTAGGAAACAGGCATTTTGGGGCTCCTTATTTAGAGAAGAATTTCTTAAAGTCAATGTTTTGTGGTTAGAGAAAAGGTGTAAAGTGAATCTAAAGAAACATTCTATCCCCTCCAAAAAATGTTTCTTATATTTTACGGGTTTTTTGGTTTTTGCTGGTTTTATTTTTCTAGCCTATATGGGTATCCTTAGGGCAATGACTGTAGTTTCTTTCTTTATATCCTGCTATATCTGATGTAAAACTAGCAAGCTTTTAAAACCCAAGGCAATATACACTAAAATGAAGGTGGGTTGCTGCCACCTAAAACACATTTGTTTAATATATTTTTAATTGATTCTGCCATAATTTTTCCCTTATTGGTCTGAAGCAATTAAACACCCTCTTACTTCGATTCTTTTGGAATTACTACTCTTTTGTAATCTAATTTACTGAATATATTTTTAATATTTGTGATAAATGCTGAGAATAGCATACATCAGAAAGGTTTATTTCAGTCAGTTCAAAGAAATGTTTACTGGTGTGAATTTAATGGAGATTTTATAGGTCTGTAATTATGCAGTGATACAAAGTATCACTAACCAAACGTAGATAATGTGTTTTTTAAAAAATGCAACAGTTTTCTTGACTTCATTAGATAGGTGTGCCACATCTTAGAGCTACTCAGCAGTGTTTGAAGAATTGAATTCTGCCCCCTTGAGAGCAAAGATAAAATGCTTTTTTTTTTTGCATTCATCTAATGAATTGTAAAATTTTGCAGAAGCAGAACAGCTGCTGTTCTCTGTCCTCCCTCCCCTACCCACTGGCACGATGGCCTCTTTTATGTGAACTCACTGCCCCAGCAACAAGCAAGCTGTGCTCGCCAGTGTCCCAGCCTCTGCAATGTCAGATGTTTGTACCCCACGCCTTTGCACAATGTAAGGACATTGATAAGGGAAGGACATAAGAGGTGCTTCACTGTCCCTGCTCACCAGGCAACTCACTGACTGCTCAGCATCTCTCTCCATGGGCTATGGATAGACTCGAGGAAAACAACTACAAAAGCCTGTGCCCCAGAATGTGCCAGCCCTTTTCATTACACAGCACTGTGCTTTTGTTAGGGAGGGTGATGCTTCCAATGCTCTCCTCCTCCACGTTTTGTTGCCTTTATTAGCCTGACAGTCCAAGTAATGGCCTTCTTTGATCATAGCTAAAAATAACACTGGGAAAATATACAGCCCCACTCTGATTCCCTTCAAATTTATTAACAACATAGCAACTGTGGAACCTTATTTGGAATGAAGTAAATCCCTCAATTTTACATTTGCCAGGACAATGTTGTTCATGGCTATGTGGATAATTTCCTGGTACCTTAAGTCAGACAAATTTCACTCTTAGTAGACGTACTCCTATTTTAATTCTTCCAAACTTAAATTTAGATCAGAATAAATTTTGTGGTCTCTAATGAAGAAATACTCAATGGGTTTAATTGTTGTTTTTTTTAATGATCTGAGGTTTATGTGACATCAGCTTTTAAAATACAAGTGTAAATTTATTTGATGTGGTGTAGATTGGCTCTTTTAGGAAGGTTAGACCGATTAGGGCTTGGAAGGGTGAGGTTGGAGAGTGTGAAGAATTGGCCAGGTTTGGGAAAAGAGATACAGTTTTGCAGTTTTGGCAGAGTAAGTAAAAGATTTCAGACATTTTTACTGATGGCTTAGCTAGGAGGCATGTCTAACAGGCAATGGTAGCCAAAGGGGAATTGACCTCTGTATACAACTTGCGCTGCCTAACCAGGGAACAGTATATTCCTCTAATGTTAATTTTTCAGGATGAAATGCTGTTTTCACTGAAGTCAGTGAAAAATTGTGACCTAGTAGAAATATTTCCTTACATATTGTAAAGATCTTCTATAGAAGGCTGTGATCTAACCTGAGTGTACCTTTGATATTTTACTGTTTCTGTCTAGCTGCTTAGTTTCCAGCTGTGTATCTTGGACTTCTTGAACCATGCTAGGATTAAATATACTGCTTGAATAGCAAAAGTGCATTGAGAGGACCCTGAATAAAATTGCATGCTATCCTTCTCATCAATAGCAAGAGACATTTCATCTTTGGAATTCATGCTTCAGTCATATGTAACTAACCTTGATTTTAGTGTAGTGAACCACACACTCACCCATGTAGCTTGTTTCTCTCTGGGAGAGTCATTACTTATTGAAGTTTCCCAGCATTAGGTCTGACAAATGAGAAGGAAAATATTTGGTATGCAGAAATAAAGGCATATTTTCCAAACTGTTAATTAAATATTCAACTTCATTAAATATTTTTAGCAGTTTACTTGTGGACTACTTTTTTTTTTTTTAATGTATGTTTTCATTCTTTATCCAGATAGTTTTAAAGGAACTATATAAATTCTTGGATTTAGTAATCATTAATTACTCATTAATTTTTCAATCAGTGATTAGGGTTTCTTGATTTTTTTCATATCTGCTAAATAAAAAAAGGCAAGAAACTATGGGTGAAATAGTTCTAGCATTTGCATTTAACAGGACTTATGGAATTAATTGATTCTTGAAACATTCTGATTTGCAACCATATCTACTAATTCCTGATGTCTCTCCCAATATTAGTGAACAAAAATAATATGATGCCATAAATACCAATGGCTCTTGTTTCCTGCAACTAACTATTTATATGTTTAAAATGCAACTTAAAAAATGAAGAAATCTTAAGTTTGGATAAAAGTAGTGAATGCCTGAGAAAACCTTTGAGTACCTTCTTCCTGGAGCTTGAGATGAAAACCCAAGCCCTTCAGGTAGGCAAAATCTGTGAAAACTGATGGATGTGTGTATCAAAAATGTCTGTGCTACACTGACAAGTTAAAGGAGTTTTTAATGACATAAAAGTTTTACTTACATCTTTATAGTCTAAGATCTTTCTGTGATGCAGAACTGGAAATGAAGTATTGTGTGATGTTGAGATCTTGAGCATAGAAAGCCAGGAGCGTCTGTCAGTGTTTAATGGCTGCACATTCTCTCTCCTACCCCTCTGCCTCCATTTGTTTACTAGAAAGATTAAATGATTTTTAGAGATTCTTAACTATGTTAGAAGCTTTTTAGGATTTTATCTACACTGTCTCCTCAGCGATGGTGCCACTCAGTCTACTTTTATGTAGGCTGAAATCTACATGGTAACAGCTTTCAGATTCAGATCCACTCAGTCCAAGCCAGCAATGCTTGGGTGAGGGTGGCAACTCTTGTAAAATAGCCTAATGTTTTCAGGCCAAAAGCGCTCTTTGAGCTATGTGATATCATTGTTCGGTCATTACTCCACCCCTTTTTCTGCATTTTCACTAAATATAAATTATCCTGACATAGGCTCAGCTGTGAGAGGAAAAGGTTACATTTTTTAATTTAAAAAAATGTGAGCAAGAAAATGGCATCCTGTTGTCAGATCTCACATCTGTGCCTATTGCATATTATAGTACTGTTTGTTATGATATTCAGTGGTTCTCTGATCAACAAGTTTAGTTACAAATATTCTGTAAAGAGAGCTTGAAATCCCACCATTATCTTTTGAATCTGTGGCAGGCATTTTTTACCTGCAGGCTGCTTGCTCATGTGAAAGCGAGCACATTTTACATTTAAAAGCACTTTAGCTTTTTGCCTGGAGTGAGTTTCTCCTGCAGCTGGCAAAGTCAGGATGACCTCAAGGCTTTAGGAATAAATATGTTTGCTATGTTTTCATTTTGCTAAGTATGGAAATTGATAAACATAAAAATTGTCTTCTAATAAATAAAACACCAAATATGCCCCAAAATGAAAACAACCAGAGATTGAAAATAACTTGTCTGATACGCCATCTTTATAATATCATGTAGCATATGTAATTTTTAAAAAATCTAATTTATGCTTATAAAAGCTGGTTGCAAGTCTCCAACTGCTAATTCAACTTAATTTCTCTGTTTTTTAGAGCTGCATCTATAAGCAAAAGCTCTGGGGTGGGTTTATCCCCTTATGGATACATGGCCAACATTTGTGAGGTTAAGATTTTAATTTGTCCTGTTATGAAGAGGAGCAAGATAAAATTTAACTGTTCAATCAGCAGTGAGTAGTGTTTATGTAGGGAAGTTTGCTATTTTGTTGGGCAGACACAGTAATCAAATCAAAATTGATTTGATTGTGACTGATGGAGGAAATGTTAAAAAATGCAATTAAGAATGAGAGGCTGTTAAATTCTTTAGAACATGAAGCACAGTGTTAATGTAGTTCATATTTTCATTTTTCATTTTACACAAAAGAGTGTGTAGCATAGAGTCCTGATCTTTAAATTTCCATGAATTTTTTTATTATCTTTATGGAGTTTTTTTAAAGATATAAGACCATTGCTGTAATTCCAGGTATCCCCTGTGTTGCACAAAACTTGTATTTTGTTCAAATATTTTGAGTGCATTGTTATTGTTTAAATGCATTTTCAGTCTTCCCATCTATTTTTTTTAACAATAAATTGTTTGATTTAAAGTGTATAATGATTTTAAAGTTTCATAAAGACCATTTAGAAATCTGAGCTGTCTGGTAATTCAATTACTTCTGATATTGATTGGGTGAGTCTGTTTGACTGTTTGAAAGCTGTTTTTTCTCTAAATTTAGGCAGTATACCCTAGACAGTTGTAGTGGACTCCATTTAGTGTTACAACATGCAAAGATTCTCATCTATTATGCTTTATTAAAGTATATTTTACTTATCAACCTTTTTGTCTAGAAAAAATTCTGTGGTTTTTAAATCTGAGTCCAAATCATATTTCTCCCAGTCTTGGGTTCTGAAATGCCTCTTTGAGGCAACTGAGTTTCTTCAGGTTCATATAGCTTATCAAAAATTATTTCGAAATATACCACTATCTTCAAAAATATGTTACAGCTAGTGGTCTGAAGTACATTATGCAGTGTCTGTGCTAACATGACTATGCTATCTCAGCAACTGCACAGATTTAGAACTATTTTAGGCATCTTTTGGATCCACTTTCAGAAGAAAATTGCTTGCAAAAAAAGTAATGCTACAGGTTTTGTTTATCTGCATTAAATATGTACCAAAAAAAATAGACTGTGTATCTACAGATAGAAGTTAATTACTTAGTTATTGTTATTATTTTCAACAAGGGCATAATTCATAGATTTCTCAGGCTATTCAAGTTCTGATGAAATGGACTGCCTTAGTACAACTTGAAACTTCCGTTTATGAATTCGTGTTTATGAATTTTTGTTTTGTTTTTGTTTGTCTGGTTTTCTTAATTCAGGAAAAGTAGAGACGATAATATTAATAAACAAGCAAGTAAACTGAGTAAGGGGAAACCTTGGGGAGTCAAGTAGGAGCACTAAGACCATTGTGTGACCTCAGGGCCCAAACATTTGTCTACAAAAAAAAGGCAATGCACCACTAACAGTCAGATGGTTGTAGTTTTTAAGTGTATATTTAGAGCCAAGTGGCATCTTGCTTTTTTATCACAACATGTAAATCAAGTTTCTTAACAAAATTCCCATAAAACTAGCAAATATGAGATACCAGTTTTTGCCCTTCAGTTTAACAACTTGCTAGTCATCCTGAGGCGTATATCAACATGGAATTTAGTAGTATCTGTTACCTAATCTTTGTCTTTTGAACACAAATTATAACGCCAAGTTTTTAAAAGCAGTTGAAAAACAGGTTGTTAGTCCCAACAGGCTTTTTTTAAGTGCTCAGGGTTTTGTAAAATGGGGGTTCTTTAATGAGCCCTTCTGGCATCTTTGTTTATGTACATAGATTAGATGGATTAAAGAATTTGCCTAGATTTTGCTAAGATTTGTAGAATCAGAGAGAGGTCATGAGCTACTTCTGCTGATCTTGTTCCCAAAATAGCCCAAATAAACACAGAAATTGTAAAACTAGAAACCTATGTTACCATCTTACTTGTTCAAGTCAAAACATATATACATCAGAGATTTTGAATAATGCTGATAGCTTTGTCTGCTGATATTTTTGCTCAGGAGTTGACAGGATAAATTCTAAAGCTTCTTTCAAGATTATAGTAATAACAATCAGTTTCTTTGCTTCAAATTTGTTTGCACTTCTAGAGAAGTAAATATATATGGAGAATTGTGTTAAGGCTGAAAAAATTGTACCAGGACCAATAAATTAGGGAGTACAGAAGATTATCTAGGGCTTAACTGGAAAAATGTCACTATTTTCCTTTCACCTGATAGTGATGAGAAATCCCTGGCATTACTATCACTGCTTAGATCTCTTTACCTTTGTCAGTGGTGATCTTTCAGCTTATGCATTTCCATTTCTTATACCTATATCCATTTTTCATTTTCTCGTACATGAAGGCATAAAGGTTGGGGATTACTGGTGTAGTTCTATGACCATAAAAGTAAAAATGATACTGGTAATTGAACAAATAAGGACACAGAAACTCAAGAACTGATTGATTGATGGGTAATGAGTGTTTTGCTTTCTCAATGACTTTTTATCATTATTATTCATTCCAATAATATGTATTTTGAAACAACCTCTGTGTATGTAAAATTCACAGGGGAAATGCTTTTATTTTGCTCTGCTTCACTTTCTTTCTTCAGCTCAGAAGTGCACCAATGTTATACTAACTAAAGAAACCCAAACATGTACATGCCAAACCTATGCATTTTTTCTTGTGGGTATTCATTCATTTTGCAATTTTGTGTGGTGATTTCATTGCTGTGTTTCCAGCCTGTTAAAACAACAATATGGAAATGTTCTTATTTCTGGGATCATATTTATTTCATAGAATCATAGAGTCATAGAATGGTTTGGGTTGGAAGGGACTTTGGAGGTCATCAGGTTCCAACTGCCCCGCCATAGGCAGGGAACCTTCCACTTCTGTTTATTTCTAAACTTATTAACTGGAGCAGCAGGTCTTCCACAGAGTAATGCAGTGTGGTCATATCAGCAGGACTGTGCAGTTTGCTATTCTCAGCCAGAGTTCTGTGATTGAATTAATATAGAGATCACTGAAAGGTTTCTATGCTCATTTTCAAGATAATGCTACATTACAGCAAAGATACAATACTTCAGTCAAAAAGAAGGAACCTTCCTGAATCAGATAATATGATGGCTGAGTAGTTTTGTGTGAAGTCTACTTTTTCTTATTGTTGTTACAACAAAGAAAAGATAAAAAAATACTGCTTCCTTAAGGTTAAGGCCTCTTATATACGTATGTGCTCTTTGAGTTTGTAAGATAAAGATTTGTCCCATGGTAACTGTACATCTCTAACATGGCAATGACTATTATTTCTAAACACGGGATAAGCTAGCATTAAAACATTCAATAAGTAGAGAATTTGCCCTTCTAGTATATGGAAAAATACTATCCTTATCGATGCCTTTGATTTAGAAATACCCGTTATTGAAAAAGTGTAGTATGAATGACTGTCTTCTCAGAGAAAAGAAAGAATATCAGTAGTAATGGTTTCAGTTTGCAAGACTCGTTTCTACTCTAATGATGTGAAGGTTTACAGGGTAGTGACCTAGAAAACTGGCTCCCATCCAAACCTCCTGTTTCACAGTTGCTACTGGACTGTTTGCCTAGCAACATATTTAATGGACCCGTAGGGAATTTACACTTAGAGCTAAATGAGTGTTGAATGCTGAAGAGAAAGACCAATAGTTTAGGTATAGGAAAAAGGAAGAGAAGAAAGCATTTTGTCTGTCAGAATCCTGAAACTGTGTCATTTTGCACAGAAGTAGCTCTTTTCACTTGCTTTCTAGATATATATTAAAAAGTTCTTACTATAAGAGTAGGAAGGTAAGCATCTCTTAATTTTATTATCCTAAAGTCTTTACCTTATTTTTCTTATTGTTTACTTTTTATCCCCTCTCACCCTCTCAAATTTAATAGAGTAGAATGAAAAGAACATTTGAAAGTGAAATGAGTGAGACAAAAAAGATTGAAAAAAGCCAGGCAGAAATATGCAAGGGTATTTCTTTTGATAATTGATGTCCTTGATTCTGTTTGTCAGTCTTTCAAGAAAACTGCTACCTAATAAAGGTTTTCTATGAGGCTGACTGCTTAATTAAAAAGGAAGAAAAATGTCTTTAAATGTTTTATGTGGTGTCTTAGGTGATGTCAGATACAAATCAAAAGAAAAAGCAGTTCTTTATATGGGGAGGTAGTACTTTTAGACAGTTGAAATCTAAATTAAGTTTTAATCTTTTTTCTAAATTCCCTCCTAGATGAAAATCTCAGTTTGTTTTTAAAATGTTTTTTAATTACATGATCTCTAATTTTTTTAGACTTATTAAATGAGAGGTTTTGCAGAGTTTCAAGTGACAGATCGTGACAGATATTGTTTGGAGGTCTTTTGCATTTTTTTTCCCACAATTTACATTAATCAGTTAAACTAAAAATACAACACCTATTTTATTGTGACCTTTTGACACTGCATTATAACATTGAAACAAAAGGTCCTCCATTTCTTATTATTGTGATTAAAAATATACTGTTTGAACTATATGGTGTAGTTCAACAGTAATTTGAGCTCAGGGACTGAAGTTGTGTGATTTGTAGGATGTGAGACTAGATTACGGCAGTAATTTAGCATCACTTTGAGAATCTATTGGTACTGTTGTAAGATAATCATCAAGCTCATTCCATGCAGAAACAACTCAATTACAGGGCAATATTATTTTACATGCAGTGCTGAAAAAAACACGTACGTAGTACTTCAAAGTTTTGCTTGGATCTGAAAATGGGCTACTTTCATTAGGCATGGAGTCAAAAGGCAAAAATGCCTACCCCTCTTGTATCTTAGTGTCCTGTCTGCAGGTTGTGTTCACTGCACTCTTTAATATCTTGAGACCACTTCTTGTCCTGTCACTTGTTACTTGGTAGAGGAGACTAACACCCACATTGCTGGAACTTCCTCTCAGAGCTGTAAATTTTGTTCTGAGTCTCCTTTTTCCCATTCTAAACAACCCTCAGCTTCTCCTCACACGATTTGAGCTCCAGACCCTTCACCAGTTTTGCTGCCCTTCTCTGGACACACTCCAGCCCCTCAATGTCCTTGTAGTGAGAGGCCCAGAACCTGGACACAGCACTCAAGGTGTGGCCTCACCAGTGCTGAGTACAGGGGGACAATCACTGCCCTGGTCCTGCTGGCCACACTATTGCTGATACAGGTTGGGTGCCATTGGCCTTTTGGCCACCTGGGCACAGCTGTCACATGTTCAGCTGCTGGCTCCTGGTGGCTGTCAAACAGTACAGATCCTTTTCCATTGGGCTGCTTTCCAGCCCCAGTCTGTACTGTTGTGTGGGGCTGTTGTGACCCAAGGGTAGGACCTGGCACTTCTCCTTATTGTAACTCATACAGTTGTCCTTGGCCCATCAATCCAGCCTGTCCAGATCCCTCTGTAGACCCTTCCTACCCTCCAGCAGACCCACAGTCCCACTCATCTTGGTGTCACCTGCAAACCCACTGAGGGTGCACTTGGTCCCCTATTCCAGATCATTGATAAAGTAGTGTTGTAAGATTCATTATAAAAATACCCATGTTAATTCGTTTTCAGCACTTGATGACCCAAATAAATAAATAAATAAATAAATAAATAAATAAATAAATAAATAAATAAATATCCCCTCTGCTCTTTTTTAAAGTTAGTCAATGCTCCC
The DNA here is from genome assembly GCA_013397375.1 of Toxostoma redivivum. Classification (NCBI taxonomy): domain Eukaryota; kingdom Metazoa; phylum Chordata; class Aves; order Passeriformes; family Mimidae; genus Toxostoma; species Toxostoma redivivum. The sequence goes on from VXBI01001676.1 coordinate 156,322, forward strand.
TAATGTTTTTATATTCTCAGCATCATGGAGAAAAATCCTTTTCTGTCTTCTATAAACATTGGCAACTAGCAATATACTTTGGAAAAATGTATGCTGAATTCTGAATTTTCTGGTATTTTCAAGCAGGAGGAGAATCCATATCCATGTGCAGAAAAAGTTATTACTGTGACTGACAGTTTAGTATGTCTGCAATTATTTTCTTCAGAACAATATATATAATAAAAATGTATTTAAAAATCAATTTGTAGGCTAGTAGGATACAGAAAAGTTCCATGGTTGATGGTCCAATGTAGTCTGAAGAATTTAAAAATGGACATAAAGAATTGAAAGAAGACATATGATACAATAAATTAATAAATTTTTTAGAGTTGTTCTACAGAAGGCCAAGAGAAGTCCGGTCAAGCTATGAGCTTAATTTGAGCAGGATGATCTCCACAAGTGTCTACAAATAAAAATTAACCTGTGAATAATTTCCAGTAACTTTATATTAAAACAAAAAGAATCTGGATTTTGTTTCTCTAAGGCAGCATCCATTTTAGTGATTGAATTTATTTATATTTAGCTTAATTTACCTGTACATAATCCCATAAGAAAAATAGGTAACTCATGAAATGTTTGCAGGAAATTAAAATAGAAAATTTCTACAACAGTTGAAACTTTGTAGCACACAGAAAGTATTTTTCACATATTTTGGCTTAATCAAAATGTGACAGCTGTAAACTGGGGTCAGTTTTGGCTTCTGTAGTTGGTCAGTCTGCTTAGTAATAAAATACTTCATGGAAACAAATAGACTGTTTTCTCACAAGAATTTTACATGTGATTTATTTCCTTCATCAGATGCCTTTTCTCATTTAGGTGTTCTATATAATACAAGAGATATATAAATAATTTACAGTTCTAAAATTTATTGCTCTAATCTTGACACTGGTTTGTGACATTACTGCATCTTATTTTGTATTATAAATTGCTGTGTCCAGGAGTTAAAGAATAAAACAATAGTGATGGCTTTCGTTTATGATCACAGTACTAATTTCATCTTACTGTTGCAGAATAATATTTGTTATAATTTCTTATTTCTTTTTCACAAACTTTCCTTCTTTTGATATTCTAAATGTACTTCTTTCCATGTTAAAAGGACCAAACAATTTCTTAGAGTAACTGCAGTTGTCATCAGAAGAGAAAAACAAGATTTGGCCTTTTGCTAGATGCAGGTAGCAGGCCAGCACAAATACAAACATTTGAAATATATAAAATTATGAAATGTTGAAGATTATGAGAACAGTTCAAATGAAGAAAAATTAAATAATGCAAATTTTATTATCTCAGAAGAGACAGATCTAAATTTTTACATTATTTAAGAAAAAACCCAGACTCATTGCTGATTGCAAGTAAGACTTTCTCAAGATCAAGTGACACCTCAATTATTCCCCAGAAATGTGACAGGCTTCATTAAAATTGCCTTATTGCTATTGGTTTTATACAGATGGTACTTACATACTGGGACAGTAATTCTAAGATTAGACTGGAGAGATCAGATAAATGAATAAGGTTGAGAGATCTTTTACTTAGTATAAAAATTCAGTATGTAAATTAATATCTTATTATAATGTTTGGGCTGTTTAGGAATGGCACTGTTGAAGAAGAGAAAAAATTTATATGTAATATAAAATTATTTTAATGAGAAAGTATCATGGGAGATGGAAGAACTCCAGAAAAACAGCCAAGGTGAATAGGCAGACTAATGGAATGTAAAAATTCATTAGTAACAGATGAATAAAGAAGTAGTAAGCTGAGTTACTCTACGAGTTCCTAAGTGAATTAATTAAATTTATTATTGCCATATAGTCAGGTAGAATGATGAATACAGAGAGATTTTCTTGAGAAGAGAGATTTAAAAACTGCAACTATTTCATTTGGTCAGTTGATGAATAAAAGTGTTCTCTGGAGAAGTGCTAAAAAATAATGATTGTTACAAAGAAGGTAATGGAATTCTGTTGGTTGCTGCTTCTGGAAACACAAGAGAACAGATAACTTTGAGAAATTGAAAAACCACAAAATTCTGAATTCCATAATTAATAATTAAGTTTATCTTTCCACATGTGTTCTTAGCTTCTGGAATATGGGGCGTCACTGATACTGAGGAGAATTACTCAGATATAAAATACTGTCTTTATTTGCTTTCTGTCTTCTGTTCCAGGACAAATTCTGTCTGCCTTTAGCAGACATGTTATGCCTGTGTGGCTCCCTGATCAAATTGAAGCTGTGTCTGAGTCTGTGTGTACTTAACCATACATAGGGGGAATTGATAAATATACATTTAATACAGCATAAATGCCATTCCTTAAAGGAAAGCAAGAACAAATTGAATGCAAAATAAATATGGGGGTGTTTAGCACATGCTATTTATGAATATAAACTCCTTAGCAAGAGCTTTTCTTTTAAAAAGTGATTTAAGATAAAAGATTTTGATTTGATTGGCTAGAAATTCCAATTTTTTTCCTTGTTATACAAAAGGTAGTAATTTGATTTCATGGTAAGAGTAGTGTTTGTGTAGTCATTCTGCAATAAAGTAGTAATTTTGTGAATATAAATAAATTAAGCACATGCTAAAGATGCAGAGGGATAATTAAGATCAATTCCCAAGATAAAAACCAGATATAACCATTTTTATATGTCATTTTGATAATAGTAGAGCCCATGGTTTTTTAAATTTTCCTGAACCTCTGTTGTCTTATGCAGCCATTGCATATCACTTTATCAGAAAAAGAGAAAACATATTGAGGGAGATTTATAAAACACTGCTGGGCTTGAGACTCATTCTTTTCAAAGTAATATCTTTCTCTGGATTAGTTAGTTTTAATTCAAAGTCTGAAAAAGTTTAATGAAATTGCTTCTTCATTTTTTAGTATGTCTGTCTTGCTTAGCTTGCATGTTGATAGCTAAACTGATACCACTGAATTCATACCTTTGTGGAGTTAAATTACTGTAAAATAGTTTTCAAAGGCTAATTCCAGTTTTGTAGCATCCTTGTAGGTGGTATAGAGTGTAAGGCTTTTTGAGGCATCAATTTTAGACTAGCAATTAAAGCAGTTACTTTATTACTGTAAGCCATGTTACTAACCTTTTCAAACTCTCTAATCTAGAAAAAAAAATCTCAGTTCTTCAATGTAATTACAGTTACTTGATTTCTAATATGGCCATTTTTACCTTTTCTGCTCTTTTTCTCTTGCTTGTAGAAAAATCTTCTGACACACTATGATATTAATATCTTGGGGAAAAAAAAAAAAGGTGTTGCATGGCAGCTTAATTGACTGTAAATATAAGAGCTATTATTTTTTCAGTGTTAATATTGAATATACCGATCCACGTGGAATAAGTACTTGCATGTTGCCCAAAATGCTTTTCCAAGCTGCATATAGTTCATAAGAAGCTTTTAGCCAAAGTACATCAGTTTTTTTGGGTGTGTGTGAAATTCACCGTTTTCTTATTTTTAGGAATGAGAAATTTATTTAGTTGGGTTTTCCATCGATAACACTGCTTCTGCATTTATGTACTCAGAATCTTTTGAACACTTGACTATCTCATGTTGAATATAGTGGTGCTTGATTTCTACTCTGAACAGAAGATGATGGAGCAAATGATGCAGCCACCACAGCACTCCAGTTCTGAGTTTATAGGCACTTATATGCCTAACTATATGCTACACTTCATTTTAGTATGAAGTCTTAAAGTCAGTGATTGCTAGATTAAAAAAGTGTGAATGTGTCCTTACATATATTAACCTTATAAGCAGATTTTTAATGCTGATGTTTGTTGATTTTGTTGTTTTAAATGAGGGCATCAAAGTTGTAACTTCTACTGTTTGCAGTAGTTACTGGTTATAATAACAATAATGTATGCTACAGGAAATATGCATCTGCAATTTTTTATATGTAATAAGTAGGGAAGGGATTGTGAATGACTCTTCTCCTATGAAATGATCAGGAATCAATCCTTTGGCTTTAAATGAAAGGGAGAAAAGAAGTATGAGCTAACTAGTAGCTCATAAAAATTGAGAGAAATGTTCAGTGTAACATCTTGAGGCAATTAAAAAAATGACATAGCTAGTGCACAAAATTTGAATAAGCAGTAGAAAATATGGATCTCTCCTGTTTTTAACTAGATACACTATATTGTGTTGCACACAAGGGAAAAATATCCATCTACTTTATAAAGCAATAATTCATGCTGAGTGGATATGAGCAGTCATTCAGTGAACAATTGATTTTACAGTATTGTAAACTGGGTTGGAAACTTGGGCATTCAGTGCACTATACGCAATTAAAATTTGTATATAAGGTTCACATTAAAGTTTTGAATAGACATGGACTTAAATATTACAAATTCTTCCATCATTAACAATTTGACAAAAGGAAGGAATTGTTGCTTCTGTAGCATGATTCATTAGTTAGTTTGAGGAACAAGGATTAATGGAGACCTATATTACTCAAGATTTTAGGAAACAGATGCTCTAAATATAATTAAGTCATTGCCTCTCATATTTTCCATTGAGTTTCAGAGGGAAGCTAAGAAAATGCCAGGAGTAGGGATGAAGGTAGAGTTTAGACTGTCTGTAACAGTATAAAATGTGGCAAGTGCTTTAGGAGAGGATGTCAAGATTATGGGCATCAGCTGTAGATATAGTCTACAGAAGTAGTCAAACAAACTTACTAAAGTGGCTTTTTGTGAGAGGGGGATACCATATTCAAGTCTATGTGTTTAATTATTGTTTTAAATGAAAGAGCATAATAATATCAGAAGGTAAAATGAAAATAGCTGCTTTTTTAAAAAAGCTAATTAAGGTGTGGTTCTCCTGAATTGGCTCCTTAGGACATTTTGACCCTGGTTGGTGCTGTCAATTTGAATGATTATTAGGATCTCAAAGGTTGTTCACTTTAGTAACAGGCAGTTCTTTTGCCTGTGGCCAAAAAGAAAACTATTTCAGTTGTGTTTGAAGTCCTAGAGAAAACTAGTCAAAGTGTTTGTCAGCATACATCAGATCCAATAAGCCTGCCCCTGATCAATTCTTATTGCCTGTGGTGGTGATGTTGTGTGAGAGTTTATTTTGTGCTGTACAGGGGAAAAATGTGATTAAGCTTAGGAATGTTCTCTAATGAAATATTTTTAATTAGAAACTATTTCTAAACTAGAAAAGTAGTTATTCACATATATAGTGATTGTTGGATGAAACCAGTCATCACCTCAGATATTGTTACTTATAATGCTTGTATTGATAGGATAACATTGGAAATTGTGTTAGAGATGCTGGATTCTATGAACATCATGTTACTGGCAGGATTTTTTTCTTTAGTCTGCTCCTACCAACTTTGGTGCATTGTAGGACTCAGGAAGGCTCCTGTCCTGATGCCATAAATGAGATGTTCCTATGGTTGCGTCTACCACAGTCCAGCCAGTGGTGAGGCTAAGCATACATCCTGCACAGGCAGAAGCACACACCATGCAGCAGACACACTTAACTGACCACGCAGATAACATAGAGAAAAAACAGCTTCTGTGTCAGCACCACCATAAGCACACAAACAGAACAGCATGGATAGCCAACTGATGCAGGCTAGAATTTGTTATTGCTCACATTCAAACTCATCCACAACATATGGGTTTTATACAATCAATTATTCCACCCAGAATTGTGTCTCAGTGTCTTACAGTTACTGGCAATAAGAGCTATAGGTCCCCCAGACCTGCAGTTGTTCTGGAATGTCTCATCCAACAGAGACTTCAGTTCAGCTTGGTGTTCTGTCGTAGATTTTGCACACACACACACACACACACACACACACACACACACAGAGATTAGACAGCATACTTACACAGAAAATAGTTGAGACTAGTGTTTAATAAAATAGATTGTGATGATCAGGTACAACATTTTGCCAGCAAATGTGCTGACCAGCCACTGGCTTACGTGTGGCCCCTTTTTTCTTTATGCTTTCCTTACTTAGAATCATAAAATGGTTCAAGTCAGAAGGGATATTTAGAGGTCTCCTAGTTCAATCCCTGTGGGCAGGCTTATCTTTCACTAGATTAGCTTGCCCAAAGCACTATCCAACTTCACCTCATTTGCTTCCAAAGTTGGGAGAATACAGAATTTGTCCAGGCAACATGTTCCACATAACTTTTTGAGCCAGGTAAGAGACAGCCCTAGCAGAGGAAATGTGTTGCTGGATCTGATGGTCACTGACATATGCGAGCTAAGTGGGGACATGAAGGTTGGATGCAGCATGAGTGGCAGTGATCATTCATTGGTGGAATTTGTAGTCCTGAGGGTATGGATCAGGTATAGAGTACAGTTAGGTCCCTGAACTTTAGGAAAGCAAACTTCCAGCTCTTCAAGAAGATAGTCAGTAGGATCCCCTGGGAGACTGTCCTCTGGGACAAGGGAGCGGATCAGAGCTGGCAGGCTTTTGAGGAAGTCTTCCATGGAGCACAAGAGCGTGCTCAGGAGCATAAAATAGGGCAAGGAAGGCAAAATACTGGCATGGCTGAGTAGAGACCTGCTGGTCAAACTAAAGACAAGCAAATCCACAGGCAGTGGAAACAAGGACAGGTAGCCTGGGAAGAGCATAGAGGTGAAGGTCAGTCCTGCAAGGATGGGGTGAGGAAGGCCAAGGAGAAGCTGGAACTGAACAAGGTACACAAAGAATGACAGGAAGGGTTCCTACACATATGTTAACCAGAAAAGGAAGGTAAAGAAGATGTATACCCCCTGATAAACAAAGCTGATAAACTGGTAACAGCAGAGAAAGAGAAGGCTGAGATACTCAACAACTTTTTTGTCTCAGTCTTCAATAACAACCTCTCTTTCCATGCTTCTGGAGTGGATGGACAGTGGGATGGGGACTGGGGAAGCAAAGTCCTTCCTCTGTAAGTAAAGATCTGGTCTGTGTCCACCAGAAGAACCTGAAGGTACATAAGTCTATGGGACCTCACAAGATGCATCCCAGAGTCCTGAGGCTGATGTAGTTAGTTGCAAAGCCACAAAGGATTCTATGACAGTGTGGATGCACAGTAGCCTGGGAAAGCTGTGTGAGAGCAGAAAGCTTTCCCAGGGACTAGCCTGGGGGCAGAGGTTTTCCCAGGAGCAAACAAAGGCACCTGCTACTGTTTACAGGGTGTGTATTTTGAGAGCTCTGTCGGTTATAATGAAAACTTCTGTGCAAGAGGTGTTGCTCGGTCTGACCAATGAGCTGTATTCTATTCTTGGTTTAGAGCGTGAGTGTACATAAGGAAGGTAGTGTTACAATAAAGTGTCTTTTTCCTCTGTCTGGACAAGAGACATGTTGCTGTGCTTCCTTTCGCTGTTCCAACAGCTAATCTGATATTCACAGCAACATGATGGTATGGAACAAAACCATACCTCAAAGAAATGAACTTTCATAATAATTGACAGTATGCAAGGAAAGATTTTCTGTCATAAATTTCATGCTTTTTTAGAACAGAAATTAGGTTGGTTGATTAGAGCATGGTAGTAGGAATTGTAAGGTCATGGGTTCAGTTCCTGCACACAACATTCTTTTGAGTTGGACTTTGTGATCCTTGTGGGTCCCTTCCAACTCTGAATATTTTGTGGCTCTGTGAATTTGAATATTTTTCTCATGTTCATGGATTTATTAAAAATTTTTTACATTTCAGAAAAATATATGCTAGGTATAGCTGGTTACTCATGTCTGTGTTGGTTAAAAAAGAAGGAAAAACTCATATATTCAGTTTAATCTGCTGCTCTCCATTTATGCAAAATCATGCCATTTAGATATGTCAAAGAGCATTATAATAAAAATGGTAGAGCACGAGAAAAGGCATGTAATAAGGTATGGCCCCATGTTGAAAGAGTATGGAGATAGCTGTCTGCACTAGAAATATATTTTTAAAATTTGGACATTTAAAAGGCCTAAACAGCTACTGAAATTGTAACATCTCTTCAAGAACTCTTGGAATCATTTAAAAAAAAAATGAGACAATATTCCTGTGCAAAACTTTGGAGTAATTTCAGCTAAAATTGTTTTTGCTTCTCTGAACAGGTTACATTGCATGTATAGTCTGGGTATAAACTTCCTCTGCAGAATTACTCAGGTTGGAAGATAAGTCATCTATTCAGCCTCATGCTCAAACGGGATCAATTATGAATCAGATCATTTTGCTTATAATTGCGTACCACATCTCTGCAACCTATTCCCAAGATTTTTTTTCCTCATAATTATTTATTTTTTCTATATCTAGTTAAATCCCCTTCTACCAGCTTCCGTTTTAGGTTGCTGTCACTCATTTTCCTGCTGTGCACCTCAGTAAAGAGCCTGATTCTCTCTTCTTAGTAGTCACCTCTTAGATACAGAAAGGTTTCTACTTATTCTTCTCTAACCTTTTTTCCCAGGCTGAACAAGCCCAGCTGCCTCAGAATTTCTTCTTAGGAGTAGAGCTCTGGCTCTTGACATCTTGGGAACCTCCTGCTAAGCTTGCTACAGTTGATCAATGTCTCATATGGAGCTGAGCAATTAGGGATCCAAAATTAGACACAGTATTACCGAGGTAATCTAACAAGTGCTGCATGAAGGGGCATTCTTTTCCTCAGTCTTCTATTAGTTTCATGCTAATATACCCCAGTATCCTGTTAGCCAACTGTGCTTAGAAGCCCCAGGTCATTTTCAGCAAAGCTGCTACACGGTGAGGCAGTCACAGATTGGTAGTCACTCAGGTGTTAGTCCACTCTAGGTGCAGGACTTGACATGTGTCCTTGCTGAATTTCAAGTCAGCCTGTTGGCCTAATTCTCCAGCATTTTTGGATTCCTCTAAATGTCAGCCCTGTGGTTAAATGTATTGACTGCATTCTCCAAATTAGTATTGTCAGATTGCTAAGGATTTTTTTCTTCTCCTCCAGGTCATTAATAAGCAAATTAAATCCCAGAGTAGAGCCCTGAGGAACACCATTTGCAACTGGTCTCAAACCAGTACTGATCGTTGACCTCTACCCCTTGAGTGTGGAGTGATGTTGTCCAGACTACCATGGCTAGTACTGTGTATTTTAGCCCCTTTGTGTATACAATCTATGTAGGAGTGATATTAGTGTGCCTTTCTCTCAAAATAATAATGTCCAAATGTACTTGAACCTGGGCTAGAAAACCCTTGAAGGTTTTCCTAATTCAGATCTCTCCAAATTGCACCGGAGAGGCAGATTTACATGTAAAGATATTGTCAGAGATTCAGCAGATCAGCTCTGTTTTAGATACAGACACCTAGCTGCTTATTCACTCTCTCTTACTTCTTTAATTTCACTGATTTTTCAGTTAGTTTGCTAAGAGCTTTAGAATGGGTTTTAAAAAATTCTTTTTCAAAAACTAGGTTTCTGTCACTGTATTCTGACTGACTCTTTTGCATTGGTCATTATTTTAGTGTATAACTTAAATATATTAACTTGACTTTTATAACTTAATTTTAAACAGGATCATTCTTGTCTTCGCTCTTTTCTCCTTTTAATTTAATTGATTTTCTTTTCTTTGTTTTTCCCTCTGCTCTTGGTCTTCTCTTTTCTTTTTCTTCAGACTTTTCTTCTATGTAACAATTGCCTTCTTTTTGGCAGAATACACTTGCTTTCAACATAATTTAAAACAAACTCGAATACTTTCCAGTGTCTTTCATTGTTGCCTTTAAATGGATTCTGTAGTTAATCCTTCAGAATTAATTACTTTTAAAGAACTTTGAGGCTTCTTAAAAACAATATTTGATATTGCTTTGGCTCTGGTAATATTTAGAAAAATCACAAATCTTAATTGGTTATTAGTGGCATTATAATTGATACTGTTAAGCAGCTCCTGGACCTTGAGCTCTCTAATTAGGGGCTGTAGTGTCTCCTTCCCTCTGAGATTTCCTTATGAAAGTATTTTGCTTAATAACATAGGGTTATCAGCTTTCAGTTGTCTTCTGAATGAAACCTCCCAAATGAGACTACCTGTCACTGCCTTCTGCATATTAGCCAGAATTTCCCAGCATGCTTTTCATCATTGCTTAAGCACTTTTTTTTCACTTTCTAATAAATTTTTTTGCTCTTGTTTTGCAATTAGTATTGCAACTTTTTCCTTGACACATGATCATAAGGTGTGGAAGTAACAGTTTGTCCCTTTAGCATTACCTTTTTTTTGTACTAAATATTTTTTGCCAAATCAGAGCACATAGGTGCTGTCTTCTTTTTCTTCCCCGCTTTTGTTAAGTCTTAATTTGAAACTTNTTCCTTGAGTCTTTCCTTATTTCTTTATCCATAATTTTTCTTAATTTCTGATAGTACTGTCACTCCTTCTTGTTTAAAATTTACTTAACTACTGGCTAGTCTATTACTACATTTAATTATTTTTTTTCCAGGATGGGCTTTTAGATGCAGTGCCTTCACTTGTTCCTTTTTTTTCTTACACTTTTTGTCTACCTACTTTTCTCCTTCATTGTCTTTAAACATATTTGTATCACCTCTTTTTTCATTCAACTTATTTTTTCCTTTTATTTACTGATTTGATCATGTTGCAGACTTGTTCTTTTAGCAGTTTTGGCCCCTTTGGACACAATTTTACAGGTCTTTTTATTCTGGTTTATTCGGAAGTATTTGTTCCATCTTATGTTACAATTGGTTTTAACTGTTCACTTACCTCTCTTTGAGTATCTAAAGTTTCTCATTTTTCCCTGTAATATTTACATGGTCTGCACTTTATTTGTTAGCAAAATATGAAGGTTTCTAATTTACCATTTTTTGTTTTAAGTATTTTTTTCTTTCTTATATTTTGACAATTTTCTGAATATTTTTGAGAAAAGTTTCATGCATTTGTTTAAGGCAAACCCCTACTCACCACAAAGTCATCACATTATACCTAAAGTTTGCCATTTTAATGTAAGTTTTCTAGCAAGAAGCATCTAGATCGTTTATGCATAATCAGTGTGGTGAAATACAAATTTTGACAAGAAAAAAGTAGAGTTCTTTGCTAGAATGATAAAAAAGAAATGCTGATAGTGGGATTACAATATTGTACTACATACAAGAACAGAGAATTTTCATGTGTAACATAATGGAAACAAAAAAAAAATCAAATGAAGGAGACAAAAGGAAGAAGACAACTTGAAGCCAAAGAAATTCTGTACCATGATAATTTATAGTCAGAGATGAATAGCAGGAGCAGACTTTTGAAAACCTTTAAGGTCAGGAGGGGTAAGAATCTGAGGTAAAGCTATGTTGTTTGTGGTTTCTTAAAGTAATTTAGAATATATTGTATGGTATATTATTTTGTTTGTAGCTAGATAATATCTGAACATATAGAAAATTTCTTTGCTGGTGTTTAATTTTCTTCACTATCCAGAAGTTCTTTGATGGATATTGAATTATTTAATTTCAAAACAGATGCTCTCCAAAAAATATTCTATTTTAAGCATTTTGAATAAATAATATAGTTTTTTTCTTATTTTGTCTTAATTAAAAATATATGTAATGTTTTCAATTAAATGAATGATGTATATTGCATTTATACTGTCTTTAGTACAGCTGTGCAGATGGAAATTCTTGAGGGCTCTCAGTCAGGTGGATAGGCTCATATGGCCATGCTTTTGGTCATTCAGGGACATACTTTGTAATGTCCAAACCACCTTAGCAGGTTGGAGACTAGTATCTGTTAACTTCAGTAGAAATTGCACACCTACATTCTCTCCCTGTATGAGGAAGTACTGGTGGGGAGTTGTCTACCTCTCAGTGTGGTAGAGAACATTTACAACCCTTTGACAATATATTTCTGTTTCTTTTGTTCTAAACCTTTAGTTAATTGCAGAGGTGGTTTAATCCTTGGTGTATGTGCTTTGGTGTGATGTGTTTATTGGTATATGCTTATAAATTGTTGTATGCTTTTGAAAGGCTAGATGAATAATAAGATTATTCTCTTTCTGTTTTCTTTTTCTAATAATTCAGATATGGCAAAAGCTACAAATAACTTCAAATTACTCTACCTGATGCTGTGGACATCCTCCATTTTAGTCAGCTTTCCTAAGACCAAGGAGGAGAAAGGGAACTTTAGTTATCATAATACTATTAAAGCAGAGCTGACTGCTGAAGTAGGTTGGTGAATAGAATGCAGAGTTTTCAGGGTTGCAATTTTCCTCTTGCTACATTTGAAATTTGCCTTCAAATCCATAGAGCAATTCAGCTTTTTTTTGTTCTTGTTCTCTGGGGTTTTTTCTCCCATGTCATTGATAATTATAAAATGATAACAAGTGTCATAGACAAGAATAGTCTAGAAGTAGTCTAAGAAGTAGGATACCCTGGAAGTAATCTAGTTCATAGGAGGCTGGGAAAAAGAAGAAGTACTAATGAAGTAGAAAGTAGTTAAAAAGGCTGCTCCTGATGTAATTTTGTGTAAGAGCAAACAGCAGATGATTGCTGAGTGAAGGAATGGAATGTGAAGGGTACAAGAGAGATTGAATTTATTGGAAGGTAGAAAAGGAAGTAATTTTTAATTGGACTTAAACAGCCTGAAAGGCAACAAGGTAAATTGGACATGATACATGTTTAAGTGTTGTGACATTGGCCAGTCCTATTGTGAACTTGTCAAAAATCTGAAAGTCCTGGGGATACAGCTCATCCTAGCTTGAGTCAAGAAATCCTTTTACAGCCCTGTAGAATAAGTGGAATTGTGATAGTGGTGTGCATGTGCTATATATTTTAGGTATTGATAGTTTAAATTGTGCAAGCAGGAATTTTAGGAGAAAGCATTATTTCATATTTTGGAATATACTGTGTAACACATGAATATTCAGTATAGCACTTAGTTTGCTAAAAATGGGCATGCACTTATTATGAATACCTTCAGAGCATTTATGAAATAAATTATGTAAGACTTTAACATCCCATTTTATGTTAATTGTTAAGGTAAGATTAATTTAAGAGACTATAATTGATAGTAAAAATGTAACTTAATCCTTTTATTACCTGGTACATAAAGAAAAACATAGCTGATTACTTCTAATTTAGTGATGTTTGTTCCTTTACTATAGTGAGACTAACTCTAAATGGTTGGGGTTTTTTTATTTGGCAAAGGTATTGGGCACTTTGCATTTAATTAAAAGTGATAATTCTGACTCTATTTGTAGCCACTTTATATTCCATTTAAATGTTGGAATATTTAGGAATAGATGATTTTCATCATCAATTTTTGTGCCCCATGAAATCATTTCATCATTATGTCAAAACCATGTTTTAGCTGTCTGTAGTAGACTTCAGACAGTAACCCACTTTCTCTGGTGTTATGAAGTATTCAGCTGTATGATTTTAAGTTTAGCTGACATTCATGCTAGAGATAAAACAAAAAGAAGTTTTAAATGGTAACAGCACAGAATAAAATTTCAAACAAAAAAAAATAAGAATGTATGACAAGATTCTGCCCTCAAAAGTTATTCCCAACAGCTATCTCAAGGAATCTGACTTGTGCTCACATGCTAAATGACAAAACTGTACACTCTTTGACCAGTAAAGTGTAGTATATGAATGCTGAAAGGCTTTCTTTATAGAATCTAGGTCTGGACTGGAAGAAATGTGTGTAGATGAAGACACCAGCACTGAATTTAATGTACTTTTTTGGTTCACAAAAACATTATGGCTTTTTGGAGCACAGTGTAAAATCGTCATCAACATGGATAATGAATAATAGCTACGTAAGAGTGAGGCAGATGGGGTTGTTTTCCACTTATCTAAACTGTAATATTAAAAAGAATATCAGCTATTTCAGGATCAGGAATAGGCCATCTGCCCAAATTGCATGCCCTTCCAGCTTTATCTGACTCCCATATTTTCATTTGAATGTTGTTGCATTATTTCTGCTTTGTTTCCTCGTGAAATGCTTCGTCTCATTACCTGATCACTTTTACAACTAGGTTCTTCTCTAAGAATACCAGATCTTTCTTTAATAGTTGTATTTCTCTATTCCAATATTTTGCCTCCAAGTATTATTTTTCATTGATAATTTTTTAATAAGTCAGACAATATCTGTCCTTACTGGAAGTGTTGGAAATGATGTGACAGTCTGGCAACAGTAGTACCAGGAAATAAGCAATGAACCCACAGGGAGCATGGAAGGGAAAAGAGAATTTGCATCAAGGCAGAGAAAAGGGCTTTGGGAAAAAGGGTCTAAAAATAATTGAAGCTGAGAGACAGAAAGATAAGCAAGTGAGAGACATTTGTAAAAAGCATTTTTTTAGCTGAAAGAGGAATTTAATTTGTAGTTTTCAGCTTTGTCTGAAGGAAGGAATGACTGACAATAAAAGATTTGGTTGCTTTGAAGGTGCTTCAATATATCTGCAGCTTTATATCTCTGTAAGAATATTGTGGTTGAGTAGGTAGATGCTCAACATATTTATTTAAAGTTTTTCTTGATTGTTCAAAAGAATAAGTCTTTTAAACATGATGTCCAATTGGCTTAACCTTCTATCTCTTTTTGTTCACCCCAGCTGTAAAAATGAAAGACTCCTTAATGTAACTAGAAAAATAACATAACCCGTCGCACACCATAGGGTGTTTTCATTATTCATTACTAGTTTTACTGTATTCCTATGCTGTTTACAAAGGTTGCTTGTACATTTTTTCTCAGAATACTGAAGTGCAGCTAACCATGGACAGAATATAGTTTGGTACTTCATTTTCACACTGCCCTATAATGGAAACACTGAAGAGGACGCAACTCCTTTGGAATTTTTATTGAAGGTGAAGTGAATAGCTCAAGTCTCAGTTTCAAAGCACAGTTCTGACTAGGCAGGTTATGATTGTGTATTTTAACACTCCAATCATGCAAAGCTTGCCAAGTTTCAGTAATATGTTGAATTTTTCCGTATAAATTTCTAATTGCAATTCTCTTGTTTAATATCTAAGTTCTGTAGTTGTCATATGCGGAAATGAAGTTTGGTGGTTTTTTCCTTTAATTTTCACAAGCTTAGTCATCTAGCTTAATTTTTGTTCTCTGTCTTTATTTCATGTTTACTGAATTTTTAGATTATCTTTCTCTCATTTTGATAATGCTTCCCTTTTTTTTGTTGTAGTTTAGCTTTTTCCCCTGAGTATCTATTTAGTCTTTTCCTGAGAAAATTGATTCCAATTATTTCCAATGGTATTAAAGGAAAAGCTGTTCAAATTACACATTTGGTACATCAGACGACTGACCTACCAAAACTTGTACTCCAGAAAGATGTGAGGGGCTTTTTTCCTACCTAGTAGGCAATACCAGGAACTTTTTTTACTCTGGATATATTTCTACTCTTCTGGTTTCTGACCTCTACAAAAGCTTCATGCAATTGTTAATATTTTTTCAGGTATGTTTCTTACTCTTTAGCATAAGGTGAATTTTTAGTCTCTTTTTGGCTCTTTTGGGTTGTGTTTAATGGCTGTCTTCTCTATTCCATTTTAGCAATGAACTTTTCATATTTACTGTATACTTTCTTCCATGTAAGATTTCTTGTCTTGTCAGTGCCACACATCCACTCTATTCAATTCAAAAATAAGAATTATTTTCTTCTTTATGTCTGACAGTGTTGCTTTTCAGTTTTTTTCTTGCAGCTCTTCTAGAATTGTCGGTATGTGAACTTATTTTCTGCACCATATAGCAACCTTTTTCAGAAATGTCTCTTCTGGCTTCAGATAAAAAAGAATATTTTATAAGATTATTGTTGATCATTGTGTCTTACTGGCCAGCACAAGATTAATCTTGAGGTCACTACTTCAGGCTATACAAGCAGAATAAGTTTTATTAGAGAATTTTGGAAATGGAAATTTCCTTTTAGGATATAAATCAACATATTTTTCTCCAATCTCTTATCTAGGTTTTATGGGTACTTTCTGGAGTTATGATTTCACAGCATTTTAGCTAAACTAGAAACTGAAATAATTCTATATAAGATAGCATTTGGCTGTGTTAGCTGGTGAAATATTGCAATTTATTTTTTAAATAGCAGCAAATTTTCTACCAAAAAGTAAATGCTTAATCTTTTTATGAATAAAACATTATCTTTCAGGCTAGTAGCTGATAGAAAAAAGTAATATAAATGAATTAAAAAGTTTTTTTTCAGTATTGTATTTTGAGTATTTCCTAGCCAGATATTTCAATATGTCTGACTTATGTTTGCCTTCTCTCTTTCATTAGTGGTACATTTCAAAATGAGGTTTGCTGTCAAATGCCAAAGAAAAGTTAATCTATTTCTACACTTTTCTTGTTTGCATAAACCAGTAAGTACTGCTTTTAATGCATTAAAGCATTAAAGCATTTTAATGCATTCCTGAGAGAAAACTATGAAATAAATAAAAACACAGGTTTGTAACAATACTTCTCTGTTTCTGAGGAAATTAAATATAGCTTCTTATCAGTTTCTACCTCTATTAAAGAGAGTAAACATCCCAATTAAAGAAATACATGAACATTTAAGGCCTATGCCTTGTATAGGAAAAAAACAGCCTTCATGTAAATGAGGAGATTATGAAAAGGCATACTTTAGCATAACTAAGTTGTTTCTATGACTTCTAAGAGATTCTACTTTGCTGAAAAAATGCTGTTTCTTTTTTTTTGGCATGTTTGTGCAAAAATGCAAGTTAATATGCGTTATGCTATTAAAGCTACAAGGTGGGTTTGGAGTAAGGACTTCAGACTTATGTAGGATATATGTTGGAGGAATAGATTTTATATACAGCTACACAAGAATTCCACTGCTCACCTATTGCTTCTGTGGGGATTTTGACAGGAAAAAATATCTTGGGTCATGGAAAATGGCTAATATCATGGAGATGTTTCTGTGTAGAGATTAAAGATGTTATGTTTATATGGATGGTGGGTCACAGTACTGCCATGGAAAGCATTGCCATGTATTCTAGAAGAGATTTCTTCTGCATAGCAATAAAATGACATAATACAGATATAATGAAATAAAGATCTGCAGGCTCACATGCTGCTAAGAGAAGTATTTCACACAGACACATAAAAGTGTACAAAATAAAGGGGTCAAAGAACTGTTCATTAACAAATATCCATGCTGAAATCTAATTTAAGTGGCTTTAAGTGGACTCATCTCCAACATCCCTTTTGCCTTTATAATGTTCTTAGAGTAAATAAAATTTGATGAAAAGCTATCACTAAAATTACATTTCTGTTAGAAACATTATACAACCTAAAATCAGCAAAAATATCTTCTGTACTCTGATTAACATTTTAATAGGGGAATATGTAAAGAGATATTTTATCAGACTTTGGAATGTGTTTGTTTATTGTCAGACAGGAACTCCCAGAATGGTGGGGTGTTTTCTTCAGAAACAAACAAGACAAAAAGTTTTTTGATTTTAATCAAAAATGTATTTTCTCATTAAAAAAAATTCACATACTCACTGTGTCTACTCTACAGAATTTGTCCATTTCATTACACCATATGTCAACCCTAGTATATCTGTTCACTGCAAAAACTCGTGGCTATTTTGTGTAATACAGCACAGGAGGAGGTATTGCTCAGTTCCACTACTTTTATATAATAATTAAAAAAAAATACAGGAATTGTTCTTGGCTACTTCCACTGTATTCCAGACTTAAAAGTCCCATGAAAGTTCTAGAATATAAAGTTAATTTTATTTGGTTGGTAGGATACCCTTAGAAGCCAGTTAACTAAAATTCTTCTCTTATACTGAGTCATATATATTCCATTTGTTGGCAGCAACCAAGTCCAGGAATCTACTTCCTAGGAGAAATATTCTTTCTTGTTGCCTTTTATTCAGCACAAATACCATCGTGCTTTTTATTTCAGAAATTAAGTGATATACTGACATATTTATGACATATTTGTTGGTACACCTATTACAGTTGCTTTTACTTCCATTGCTGTGCTTTTTTCTTTGCCCATGTCCCAGAGAGTGATTAGAGGAGGATAAAGCTCATTGACTGAAAAGGATTGTTTCTTCAGGTAATTCCTTAGATAGCTATGTCCAATGCCATAGTTCATATCTTGAGAGATGCAACTGTAGAGATATATCACAGAGATGATTCCCAAAAGAGCACCGAGGCAGGCAAGGAATCCTATTATGTTGTTCTTTTCATAGCCTTTCGCTTCCAAGTCCAGTCCTTTTGTGGTTACATTGACGCATTGTTTTCTATTCTGAGAATAGATAGTGGGAATGTCTATACAAATTTTGTACTCAGTTGATGGATTTAGATGTGTAAGGTTATATACCTTTATATCAGATGGTATTCGAACACTCTGTGCAGCCCGGGAGTCTTCAGCTTTCAAAAAGGCTGTCCATCTAACACTGGACTTCAGAATTTTAGAACTTGTTTTCCATGAAACCAAAACAGAATTAGATTTTATGTCTTTTATTTTAATATTTAAAGATCCATTGTGTTCCTGAGGGAAAGAACCATCCACTTTAATCATGACTGACTTTAGGTCTGCCCCAACTAAATTTGTTGCTATACATGTGTATAAGCCACTTTCTCTTTGTGTTACATCACTTATGTCTAATGTTCCTTCAGAATGAATGTAGTACTTATCAGAGACAGTATTAGGCAACAGTTTGTTTCCTGTTGGTGTTATCCAGTAGATTTCAGGTTCTGGTTCTGCTGTTGCTCTGCAGTGCAAAGAAATATGACTGCCAGCTTTTAAATCCAGTGTAGATGGAAAACTTTCAGGAGCTATCAGTGGAAGACAGATTTCCATCATTTCCCGAAAGTGTATCTGTCTCACATTCTGACCTTGGAATTCGGGAGGGTCTACACAAAACAGGGACTCTGGCTCCATGAAGCGAATGTTTGTTTTATTCATGTTAATCCAGCGGATGACACAATCACACCTAATGGGATTGCTGTGTATGCTGACTTCTTTGAGGTTAGGCAGGGATTCCACTGTACTGCGGTACAGGGCACTCAGCGCGTTGCTGTTGAGCATGAGCGATTCCAGCTTGGGAAGTCTGTAGAATGCATTGGGGTGAATGTAGGATAATCTGGGGTTATTGGTTGCTTCTATTTTTCTTAAATCTGGCAAATTATCAACAGCAAGACTATCTATAGAAATCAGTTCAGGCATGTTATTAATTCCTAACTCTTTTAGGTGCAGCATATTGCTAAAATCTCCTTGTCGTATTCTGTTAATGGGATTCTTATTTAGATCCAGAAATTTAAGATTTGTAGCCTTTTGAAGAGCGATGTGGGGCACTCTAACAAATCTGTTGTCATAAAAGGAAATGCTTTCTAAGTTGTCAAGGCCAGCCAAAGCATTATCTGGTATTTCAGTGAGATTTATACCTGCTAAAACTAGGCTGCGCAGATTGCTAAGAGGCTTGAAGTTCATGTCTTCAATTCTGATTATTGGGTTTTCTCCAATCATGAGAATTTCAAGATTAGGAGTAGCTTCAAACCACTTTCTGTTGATCACTTGCAGACCATTTGAATTGAGATGAAGCCTGAGAAGATTATTGAGGCCTATGAAAGCTCCTGGTGCAATCACAGAAAGTAGATTATGATTAATATAAAGCTCTTGTAAATTGTTGAGTCCAGAGAGACATTCTTCAGGGAGTTCAGTAAGTTTGTTTTCTTCAAGGTACACTGAAAGCAACCGTGGTATCTTTCTAAGATTAATATTGGTCACTGAGGATAAATTGTTCTGAGATAAATCTAGACCAGTTAAATTCACTGGGAAGTCTACTGAGTGTTCAATTTTTGCAATGTTATTAGTTTGTAGAAGTAGAACTTGTGTGTCAGCAGGCAGTGTGGCTGGAAAATGAAAAAGGCCTAAATCATTACAGTCCACTGTTGGAGCTTCCATGTAGACAGACCTGGGGGTGAACCATGGTCTAATTTCACATGTACATGACTCTGGGCAGTCTGCTTTTCTTCCCACAACTTGTAGTAGAGCAGTGGTAACTAGACCAAGCAGTAAATTAATTTTGAGTTGCAGGTCCTTCATCTTAGCTCAAATGTTCAGGAAACTAACAGACCCTTTAGTATTCCACAATTATGGTCTTGAAATTCAGTATGACCTGGTCAATTAATAAAGCACAATCTTGCATTTATCAAATGATGATCATGAAGGACTTCCTTCCTGAGGATAAGTGATAAATTTGTAACCAACTTGTCCAGTAGTAAGAAGCATTTTGTGGAAATGAAGGTCACTTTCTCCTTGATGACATAAAATTTATGAGCTCTGTGAAGATGAAGTATGTATAGATGGTCATAGGAGATTAAACAATTCATTTATTTAGTAGTATTAACTTCAAATCCCATGGTTGATTAGTGTTTGCAGGAATGACAGGATGACCTAAAATACAAGAAGAGGAAATAATTAGTATAAGAAACTGTAAAGTTATAAATTAATTTAGCCATCTTTTGCTCTCTACTGTTAATTATTGCAAGTAAGAAAAGAAAATGACTGTGGTGTCTGGAGTATTATAGTGGTATCCAGATAGCATATATTAAGTTAATACAGTAATATGTCTTTAGACTTTTAGCTTGTCATACATCCAGTGGAGCATTGTTCTACAGAAAGATGAAGATCCACAGAGTATAAAACAAATTATATCAGTATGATTTTTCTACATATTTTATCCTCCTTTAAAATATTTTCTTTTCTCTTTCAGTTATCACTAGAAGCAAACTAATTTCTGTTGGCTTTGAAAATGTAAACACTAAGAAAAATTCTACAGAGTATGAATATTTAACTTTTTTACATAAAGTTTGTAACTATAAAGAATGTAATATATGTATAATCAAAGGAAATGGAATGGTTGGATTATACACATTCCTAATGACATTCTTAGGCAAGCTTGTGAGATATTTATACAATATATAATATATATATTATATATTAAATATATAAAATAAATATATGAAATTGAAAATACAGAGGTTTTATAATTTTTAATACTTTTTGTAGCTATTATTTAGAAAGAAAGCTTTTTTCCTTTCCTTTAAAGTGTTGTTTAGAAAGAAATATGTACCTTATAATAAATAACTTGTAATCTTGGCAAATTCAAGCTAATCATTGGCTTATTCTGGCTTCAACAACCTCAATTGCATGGAATATTAGGAAAAAAGTGTCTTCAGAGTGATAAGAAAAAAAATTACACTACAAATTACTTCTTTGCTCTGTAGTTCTGCAAGAATCTGAAGTCTGTAGACTGACTTCAGGTCCCAGATTATAGTAAGGACTGAAACCTTGTGGCATCCATGCCACTTGTGGCATAAAATGCATGCATCCCAGATTTTTAGTATGTACTTTCTTTTCGTGGAGTAAAATAAATCCGACTTTGAGTGCACATTTTGTTCCAACGCATGTAATACCAAAGCTTCTGTGTTTTCTTATATAAAGTAGTAGACATTCACTGCTTATTTTACTTCAGAATACAGACTTCACACTCAACTTCATCCAGACTTTGTTTCTGAAGACTGTTGTGCAATACACATTTATGCCCTTTCTCCCCTTACCTTTAGTGTTAAAATTCACATTGACATTGTTTACAAACCATAGGACCAATGCTTAATTGACATTGATAAATAATTTTGAAAGGGTTGCTGGTATAGATAGATAGAATTGCAAATGTTGCATGTCAAGCATTTGGATTTTAGGTGTCCTTTCCACGTCCAAGAGGATTTGGCTTAGTGACCACTTATGCATCCTGTAACAGTTCAGAAGAAAGGTGTTGGACACCTTTGTGTAAAGTAATATGAGCATTGGGCTAATTTGAAGTATGTTTGGCAAGTCTTTGAGGCTGTTCTTTGTGTTATGTGCATTTAAGGACATTTAATACTTTATTTTAACATGTAAGTTTATTAATAGAGTGAACAGACAATGTGTGAGATAAACACACAGAAAACATTCTGCTGTTTTGAGGATCAATAGTATGTTTTTATGCACATGGCCCAGTTTATACTAAAATACTGAGACATATTGACTGAAATAGTAAAATATAATCTGTTCCTTTGTTCTGGGAAATGAGATGAACTTGAGGCTTGCAGAAAAATGAAGGTTTGTGTTGATAAATTATTGCCTGCACCTTGCTCTGAATTTTGCTACCAGGAGGCAAGGTGATACCCCTATGTGAAGTACTGTCACATTTACCAAAGATCTTAGTAGAAATCATTCTATGCCAAATGCACAGATGTAATTTCCTGTGCAAGGGGAAAAGAGGATGGCCATGTGGGGGAGAATTTTTTTGTCATGTTCTTGATACATATTCTTGAAGTACATTTCGTATTGAGTATTTTATTTTCAATTGGATTGTATATTAAAGATGTATTTTTACATGTATTTTACATGTATTTTTAGCATGAAAAATGCAAAACGTATGCTTCAAATAATTGAAAGATCATTGAAAATCTTACCTGAATTGTAAATAATTGAGATTCAACAGACTGCTACTGCAGATATCTTATCTCACTCTTTTGATCCCACTATGATGCTCAGGGACTTCTGCTAAATAGAGGTACTTGCTGAAAGCATTCTGGGGAAGTGTAACAATACAGCTGACCTGGTTTTCTGTCCCTTCCTGGTAATTTGCTATTGGCCACTGTGAAGCATAAAATATGGACCAAGATGAAGTTTTCATGTATGTTCCGGGCACTTGAGAGGCTGTACCATTTAAAGTACATAAGCTACATTTTTGTATACTTTTGAGCCAACATACTCCTGATTTTATATTCTAGCTTCTATGGGATTCTCAAACCAGAAGTAAGGGCACCTGTGGATAGTTCCATGTCATACATACCAGATAAGCTTTCTCTAAAAGGCAGCAGTAAAAAGAAGAGCTGAAATCCAGGTTGAAATTCTGCTTCATTATGATTTAATCTGATGTCCTTTCTATTTCTGGTGAATGCTTTAGCTAATAAGTCACCAGCTCAAGCTCATATGGTGTTCTAGCATAAATCTTTCTAATTTCTTTGGTTAAAGTGCTTCTGTCTTGTGTAAAATATTCACTGAGGTTGAGTGGCTTGAATAACAGATTGTAGAATAATTTTCATGCTTCCGGCCTGCAGCTATCATTCCATAATACACTGTTTCAATTGAGAAAGATTTTTTTTTTTAAGTGGCATATCTATGTATTGTTTTATATAAGAATTATTTGTTTTTAACTGTTGTTCAAGGTGTGGAATAAAATAATGTTTCTGGAGTAGATTGGACATCCATGGTGGCTTATGAGATCATACAGTCATAGAATAGAATATGTCAAGCTGGAAGGGACTAAGAATCACCACGCTTCTGGCAGGACAACCTAAAACTAAATCATATGACAGCAGTACTCTTTGCATGACAGAGTACATAAAAAAGTGATACATTACAACAACAGAAATTGTATATAATGGTTTGAGTGGCATAATTTTTTTTGATCTTTTGTTTATAACAGTATTATAGTGTGACTCCAATATACATCTTGACTAAGAATATAAGAAAACCTGGATTGCTGATGTAAGTTTTCCAGTTCCACTTGAAGTGATCAAAGCCCAGAAGCAAGTTAAACAGTATAACTGCTTAACTGGTTGCATTGATTATGTGAGTGTATCTGTGTGTATGTAGCTAATTTCCAACCTCGAGATGTCTTCAAATCATTTTGAAATGAAAAGTGAGCTGTCATTCACTGCAACAAAACAAACCTCATGTAAATTGCACTCAGTAGCATAAATTGTATCCAAAATTCAGTTTACTTGAAGAATGTGGTGTCACAGAGGTGTCTGTATAGGAAAAAAAAAATTAACTTTGTGTTACTTCCAAATTCTGGAATGCATTGATTCCTTTTCTTCATTAATGTACCAGTAATAGTAAATGCTGAATAAAAATTGGATGTAGATGCTCTTATTAGCAGTGATTTTCAGAGCTTATTAATGTGTTCCAGTGCTTTAAAACTGAGTGCTTTGTACCATCTAGAGTTTTATGTGAAAGTTTTGTATTTTGAATGTCCAGTTTTAAAGGTACTAATATAAGAACGACACAGAAACCCTGAAAGTTTTTTGCTCTGTTTCTTTGAGTAGTATTTAAAGTAACTGAGGTTTACATACATAAAGGTTTCTGTGCCAAGAAACCATTTTCTTTCTTGCTTTGAAAAGTTCTTTCAAATAATGCAAGTATGTCAGCATTAACTCTTTGTTAGTGGATTTTGGTGACCTCTCAAGATTATTGATGTGGTATTCCAAGCAATTCTTAGAACTTCTACTATTCTTAGAACTTTCTCACAGTACAGAAGCTTATACATGTAAGGCTCCACAGCAGATTATCACCAGTAAGCTGAGGTGTAGGATAGATGTCTCTACACAAGAAGCAGGAAGAACTGTGCATCATAGGTTTGCAGTCTTTGACGTAATTCTTTACCCTGCTGCATTTATAAATCTTTGTGTACATTCTGATTGTACTTGTATTTCCTCATCAAGATGAAATAGTATGCTTTGCTTCCTAATGTCTGCAAATAAAAAGGTTAAATATTTTATATCTAATAAATTACTATTCCTTATTAGTGCTTCAATTTTTGTTATTGATTTCATGTACTAGAACTTATGTACTAAAACTGCTTAAATCATTGTGATTATCTGTTCTTTCCTGGAGGTCCATCCCTGTTGTCACCCATACTTGGTGTCTTACTACACGTGGTGTGTCTCTTGCTTTTAAGGTATTATTTCTTGCTTTTAGAAAAATGTACCCTGATGTGTGTGACTTTTTGCAACCTAATTATTTCTTAGGTCTTAATTAGTTTTCTTTTATTTACTGCTATTGACAGCTGGAGAGTTGATTTACAAGGGGTATCACCATTATTTGAGCTGGAAAAGACATTCAGTGAATGAATAAACTGAGCAACATTTCTCATCACTAGAGCAGCAGACAGCTAAGAACCAAGTCAAAGTGGGCAGAAAGGAAAAGAAACACGTCAGGTTTTGGCAATCGTTCTTTTCCACTTCAGCAGTTAGAGAGACAGTGATAAAAACTAAAAATGCAGCAGTTACAGTGCAATGTGCTCTGCTGGCAATAAGGCAAACAGTGCACTTCACAAGGACCAATTTAGAGGTGGCAAGCATTTTGAAAACACAGCTGTTCATACAAAGCTACCTTTCAAACACATCAACTGAAAGAGCACTTCTCAATTCTTGTCATTATAGCCACTTTGAGCAGTTCTGTGGACAGAAATCTGGAAATGTCATTAACCAAAAATTGGGTGTGAGACATTCCATAACTTACTTGATTTAACTTACGGCACTTAGGGGTTTTTTGGATTTTCTAAATGTTGGTTATGGAAATATATAGACGGAAGTTTGAAAATTTAACATCTTTCTGATAATTTTATAAGGCATTTTTTCCTTGTTTGTTTCATGGTCAAAAAACCAAAAAAGTTGCTTCCTTGGGGAATTTTTTATTACACTACAATTAATAAAAAGATGCAGCATCTTATATATTTGACATATTTCATTAAAGCACAAAAAGTTAATATAAGAGATATATATAATAGATCTTCATAACAGAATTGTTCTTGAAATAATATTTATAAAAGTAAGCTATACTAGCTGATCTGAGAGGATTCCTGAAAATTATATAGGCACTGTAAAAATGGAAAGCACTTCTGCTAGCCTATGCAGTCTTGCTTTCATTCCGCTCTCTGGAGCAAAGCGTTTCATTCTGTTTTTCTTGACAAATACAAATTACAGTTCACTGTAATATACTCTTAATATTTTATATTCCTACATGTAGCTAAGGTATAGGCTCACACTGAAGAACAAATGAGAATTTTCTAGAAATTTTGTTTTTCTGAGGTGTTCAACTTGGGTAGCTGAGAGTGTCAAATGTCTTAGGTTGAAAATCTCAAAAGTGAGTACCTGAAATATCAGGACATTTGTGAAAAATGTGGGTAGGGCTCTCTATTGGCACCTTGACTAATTTTGGAAATCCACTTTACCTTTTTCCTAATGATTGATTTTTAGGACTTCAGGCTGGTCCTGAATAGCATTACATGCAAGATGTAAAAGAAATGGCAAAGCTGGTATTCAGGCCTAGAAGCAATTGGAATTATATGAATAACTATTTCAGCATATGTGTTTATATTTATTTTTTGAACTTGTTATACCTCCTTTTAATTTTTCTCCTTTGGTGGAATAAATTTGCCTGAGGGAAAGCCACAATCTTGGAATGTTTAATATGTCTGTAAAACAGGACACGTTCTCATACCTTAGACCATTGCAAGAATGACAAGGTATAATAAATCGTGAAAAATTTTTCTATCAATGGACACTGTGTGATTTGAAGTTACATTAATCGACAAATACAGGTAGAGTCATAAAACATTATGATCAGCTACATTTGCATGAGATTTAACCTTTCTCACTAATTGAGTCTGGCTTACTATTCTACTGTTCTTGTTTAAAGTCTCTTAATGGAGTTTAGCAGACATCAGAGGAATTATCACCACATACAATTCATTAAGATCTTACTGTAGTTCTCGTTCATGTATCAATCAAAAATTACATTCCAGTATTTTGCAAAACATTGTAATCTATTAAATCTTGCAGCTTAGAAAATACAGTCTTCAAAGTAGATATGATGAAAGCAAAAGATTAAATGGAATCCAAAGTCATATGTGTATGTATATATATATATATATAAATTTATTGTATATGCTAGTCTAGAATAACTTTTCAATGTATATAAATGAACATTTAGCAAAATATTTTTTTAAAAAATGGAGGATGGAAAAATATTATGATGTTTACTAGCCTATTTTAAATGGGATTACCATCACTAACCATGGGATGGCAGACAACTTTGGGAGTACCTGTATAAGCAGTAAGATGTTTGTCAATCAAAATCAAAAAGCTTAATAGAACCAGTATTTTTGTTACCATTATTAATATGGTGTCAGCAGCATCATTGTGTATTGGAGCTAAAGCATTGGATCAGGACCACATCACCTTATGTGTTCACCTGCTGCTAAACAAAACCATGATCTTTGCTCCATGGAGATTAAAATTAAATTCAAGGAAAGGGACAACTGATGATTCAGACAGGTAAGAGAAAAAAGTCACTGTGGTAATTTCTGAATATCCTTGGGTTTATTCTTCTCCTTTAGCTGTAGTCTAGTAGTTTACTATCATGATCCTGCATTACTTTTCTAGTCTTTGATTTTAGAATTTCCTTCTATTGTTCTGTCTCTCATGTGCTTTTAACTTTTAATCATACACTACCTAGCCATTGAATACATCTTTCCTTTTCACAAATGTCACAGCAAAAGATGAAGAAAAGTCACTTTCATCTCACAAAGGAATTATCATTTCAGTAATTAAAGTTACCACCTATTTTTTACTTCTCTTACTATAAAGTGCACAAAATAATTTTTATTTTATTTTAGTGAGCAGAGATTTTAGAAAATTATATTTATAGGACAAGAGAATGAATTTCAATGGAAGCTACACATTTATTTACCATTTGTATTTTAACTTGTCATTTATGTTTTAATTTTTAATATGGCTTTCCAAATCCTCTTGCTATATATTCAATGCATGTCCATTAAAACACATATAATTTTATGTACTTGGATGAAGAAAAAGAAACTTTAAAAAGAACCTGAACTGATTTGTATTTTATTTCTTCTTCCTGAATCAGATACTGCATGTATAATTCTGATGTTTTTATATAGAGATATAACACATCGCTAGTATTACATATATATTTTCTAATTGTCAGAGAAAACAGACCAAAATGTTATCAATAACTCTTCAAAATACTTAGATCTTTGGTATCCTTGTTGTAGTTCTTAGCCTTAGACAGATTTCACTGTGTGACTTTTTTATCATCGCCATTATCAAGCAATTTTGTACAAAAATGATGACTGTAACTTAGGAAAGTAATTTGTTAGTTTAATTTAGATTTATTCCTACATGTTCAGCTTCTTTTTGACAGTTGTCATGTTAGCAGTGGAGAAGCACATATTGGCAGTTACCTAGGCACATAGTTGGCAGGAGAGCAGTCACGTTCTGGATGTGGGTGCATGTACCCAGCTACCAGATGCTTCTAGCAGATGGCCACAACGAAAGATTTCGGACCAGTTTTGGCTTGATTTTCTAGAAAGCTACCATACAGATTCTGCAAATCTGTACTGCATTCGACTAGTAAAAAAGCCTAGCCAAAATCCAGCGAAGCTACTGGCAAAATCTGTATATGTTTTTCCTCTGGGGCTCTTAAAATGTAAATATTAAATTTGCCTAAACCATAGAAATAGGTGTGTTCAGATATCTGTAATAAAGACAGAAACAGGTAGTGGCTATATGGCTATACTTACCACATGATATTTTCCTTAGGAATTAATTTGTCTTTTTTTTTTTTTTTTATCATGGGGAAAAAGGTCACTGTAATAAAAGTAGCATAATAATAAATATGATAACTTTAAGAGTTACAATTTCTATTTTATAATTTGTCAATAACAGAAATTTAGTCTTGGAAGACCTAAATTACTTTAAATTGTCAGTCTTTAATGGCAGCTTCTGAATATTTAGTGAATTCAGCTTTTAGTTTATTGGTATATTTATGGTTTGTTTGTGACAGGGTCACATCAAGGTAAATGCTTTTATAATAATTAAAAAAAATATGTCCAGTGTGCATTGTATTGAGTATCAACTGTAATAATCCAAAGATACAAATGGGGTTAATGAATGCACTTATATCAGCAACATTCTGCTACATGACAGCCAGTAATTGATGTATACTTAGAACATATTACATGAAATTTGGTTTGAGATACATGAAGAGAAAACAATTATTGCTTATTATTATAGTAAGAAGAAACTAAAAATCAAAAAGTGGTTTATTTTTGAGGTGCCAGTAGTGGATGAGATTTTATTATGTCATGAATATTCCTACCAAATTACACTAACTTGCTTTTTTATAATTGTCACTATACTGGATGATTACTTTAATTTGAAGCCACCTGGGGAACCAGGTTCACAACATATTGTTCAACAAAAATGGATAATTTTTAAAATTTTTTTTTCTATTTTTTTGCTTGAGGCAGTGTAGAGAAATGGATTGATAAAAAACAACACTTCAGGATGCAAGGACTGACAATGCATAAACCAGAATATTATTGTAAAGATCAGGAAATTAAAGGTCTTTTTCTGCTGGGTTTTATAACACTTGGAGTAGTTTAGGCATACTCATAAATTAAAAACTCACAGAGATAATGTCATATACTGGTTTGATTGCAGAAAGTATTTGGGTTTGTATTTAGTTTTAATTACAGTTTTTGCTCAACTGAGCAAGTCATTAATAATATTATATGTTAGGGGTTTTTTTTAATATGATTCTCGAAACTAATGTTATATTTAGACCTAAAATTATGGAGGTTTTTGGCTTTTATAACCCATTCGTTTGCTCTAATCCACTCTATATGTTTACCGTGATTCACTTTTTATTTCCCCAGAAATACATACATCAAAATAATGATATAATCTTCTCAAGATTTGCTTTTTAAAATAAGACAAGAAGAATGACAATAAATACAATATAGATAAACAGCAATACTTACAGTTAAATATCATATTCCTTCTACAGTGTGTGTCATTGCAGCAAAATAATCTTATAGTCCCTGGAACTTTAACTGAATCCTCTTTCAAGTGCTCTTGATTTCCTTTCAAAATTGAAAGTTTATTGAAACCTTTTCAGCATCTGTAGATACAATATCTACTGATACCACTTCATTATTTCCCAATGTATAACTCTTCTTGTGTTTTATTTTAAAATATTCTTTTAAATTTTGTCTGAAGTGAAAGATGGACTCAATTCCTTAATGTTAGATGATTTGGCTCATTAGCATTGAACAGGATTATTTCAGTCATGAAACTTACAATGATATAGTCACATCTTGATTTTGTTTTCTTTCTTAGCTTCCCAGAATCTATCATCTTTGCATCACTTTTCTGAATTTTGGATGCCAAATCTGAAATAAGCACAAAATCTGATATTCTGACCTTCCAAAGAATTTTGACCAGTGTTTATTTTTCAAGAATTCATGCCAGTCAACCAGATTGCAATCACTGTAATCAAAAGTCTGCATTAGCTTTTCCTTGACACACATAATTTCTCTTGCATTTTGTTGTGATTCCTACTTATGATTCCAATGCTTTGGATAGACATATGTGCTGTAGGTGCT
Organism: Toxostoma redivivum; assembly: GCA_013397375.1. NCBI lineage: Eukaryota > Metazoa > Chordata > Aves > Passeriformes > Mimidae > Toxostoma > Toxostoma redivivum. The sequence continues at coordinate 186,515 of VXBI01001676.1, forward strand.
TATACAGAGACATGTAGGAACACCACCTCACATATTATAATCAGAATGATGGAGATGCACGGATGTATTTGTGCAGTGAAATGCCTCTTGCTAAGGAAAAGTTGCTCTTCACACTGAAGAAAAGACAAGTTTGAATTAAGGTGCTGAAAATATGCTATTAGTGGTGATTATGGAACAGCCTTTTTTATCACACATATTAAAGTGGGACTGATAAACCATTTCAAACTGTCCTTCCAGTTTGTCCTTCCAAAGACAGATTGGGCATAATTTAGTAATGATGCTATGCCAAAGAAACCTGCATTTTTATTCTAAGACATTGTTTTTTAAGCCTGACTTCAGCCTTCATGCTTTCAGATAATGGCATGGTTGTCTTTTTCAGCAGTAAAACAACTTGAGTAAGTAAGATCTATCTTGCAATAGTGTGATATTTCAACAATGTAAAATGACAAGTTATGCTTTCAGGGTCTAGTAGTAATTTCTGATTCAAAGCTGGAAGTCATCAGAGTGATTATCCAAAGTAAGGAGAAAGACACAGTGTGCTTCCTTACTCATAGGAAGACCACTGGCACCAGAATGCCTATGAACCCAGCAGATGCCAAAGATCATGTTAGCTTATTGGCTACAGGTAAGAACCCCTGTGAAATGCTGTATATGATGCTGGTCATTGAGGTTCAATACAACAAATTGGAATTAGGGGAGTTGTTATGAGGAAAATTAAATTTTCTGAAAGAAACTAGGGAAATGAAGGTTGCTTGGTCTGTAAAATAGTTTTAAATTTGTTGACAAAAGAGGAGAAAGAGTTGTTAGATCTTTGTACAAATATTTAGTACAGTGACAAATAATTTACAGCTAGATAAGGAGTAGTTATATTTATTCAATAAAGGTGCAGGTGTTTTTCTCCCTGTATGTGCATCGTAATTCCAGAAAAATATGTCAACTTTGAGGGGCCATATGAGGATTAATTCCTGGTGGTTTGTTGAACCACTTATTAATGGTTCTCCCCAGTTAACTAGGAGTATGTATGGAAACTAACTGGAACTAATTGAAAATACATACTGCCATGTATGAAAAATAATTAGGAATATATATAGAGAAAACATAGTGGGCAAACATAATGGAAGAGTACTTAGTGTCCTAGGTAAATTGTTTAAAAGCATAGAAAATATGTAGAAAATCTCTAGATACATGTTGAACGTGATGACTTAGGCTTGGTTTTTTTTTTTTGTTTTTTTTTTTAATCCTACGTGCAATCTGCAGTGTTTAAAACTTTATTTGTTGCTATAGTTGAGAAGAAAAATATGCATATACCATGGAAGAGTTTAAAGCAGTGGACACTGATATTTGGAAGAGTGTATTGACTAAGAGGCTGAAGTGTTTCTCTAAAAATATTAATAGGTCTTCTTTGTTGCAGCAGTGCATAACAGGTAGTGCAGATACTTTGAAGATAATTCACTTGATGGAGTTAGCTGATGCAGTACACACACCAATACCAATAAAAGGGAATCAAGGGTTAATATGGCTAATCATAGTATAAAGAGGGAAATGAGGATAATTTAGCTTTGGTGTGTGGCTTTGTTCTGCTGGTTCTTATACATGTGAACTAAATATATTGTTGAAGTTCTCTTGTAGTGCAATTATCCTTCCTTCAGGCAATAGTTGTCACCTTGTTTGATATTATAATGATGGAAGTTATAAACCACCTGTCTGTCTCCTTGCAAATGACATTGTGTCCTCTGTTAATGAGCTAGGAAATGTCACCTTAAGTTGCTTTAACATTCCTAATACAAAGAAAATAAACGATGGAAAAGATTTGAAGATCAAAATCCATAGCAGTCCTTAAGTTTGTTCAAGTATGTTTTAAACTGTCCTTATCATCATATCCTGTTGTATGTGGGAAATGCAAATTTTGATAGTAAATACAGATTTGGAAAATGGAGTGTGGCACACTGAGTTTTCTAATTCCTATATTTTCAAACCTTGACTTGGTTAATTTTCAACTACTCATTTTGCCATCCAGTAATTTTCAGGTGGTTAAAGGCTGAGATTATTGTGTGATTAAATGAATAGGCAAAGAATCACATCTGAATGGCTGAGAACTTGAAAAGTCCTGAAAAAACTCCCTTGAAGGTGACAGAGTGTTTTTTTCTGTCTCTTGGTATTCATGAGCAATAATGTGAGCAACATTCAGGGAAGATGAAATAGCATTTGAAAGTTATAGAAGTAATGAGTAGAAAGTCGAGTAGTTATGAGGTGGAATAGCTTTGTTTGGCAGTCCTTCAGGAGCAGGCTTTTAAGACTTGCATTTGAAGCAGTAAGGAAAAGACCCTAAAGGTCATAAAAATGTTTGACTTGAAAACTGGGTTTTAGTTTAATATTTATGGCAACCTGAGAATTAGAATTGAATGCAAATTGATAAGATACAAATAATTTCTCTGTTTAATTGTCTTTTTTCTACAAATACTTATTTTTCAAGGGTCAATTTAAAAAATATTTTTACCATTGTTTTGGTAGTTAATAGGGGCCTATCTTGGAACAAAATACTGAAGATTTATTGAGATGTGTTCCCTCCAAAGTCAGGATGTCTCAATCCTATTTAATGTCCTTGTAGTTTATAGTCATCTGGACACAGAAAACTGATAGTCACTAGACTAATGTTTTAATAAAAGATGGAATTTCTACTGCAGGTGGAGACATAGTTACTTAGAAAAAAAACCCTATAATTACCTTGAAAGAAATAAAAATGGATGACTTCAATTACATGTTGACAGAGATAAGGCAAAGCTTGGCATTCCTTTGAACATTGTCATGTAGTGATCTGCACCAATCCAAAATTTTGAGCAGGTTATTAGTAGCTTGATCTATTACCAAACCCTTTTTTGTCAAGGGAACTCATGCTTTGAAGTCAATTGTTGTTTGGTTGAGAGTTAGCAAAACATCTGAATGTTTCTCCAGAAGGATTAGACATCCTTTTCTTTATCATGACCGTCCAGGATGTTGACCTAATAAATAAGATGGTACCAAGGATGTTTTGGTTATAGCTAATGCTCAATGTTTGTGAATTAAAATGCTTACTATTAGCTATGCTTAATTGGTAAGCATTCATAGTTGTTTTTTTCTTAGGCTGAATAATCTCATTATAATACTATGTAGCTACCAAACTAATAACTAAGGAAATGGTAAAATGAAGAAGTCTTGATAAGCTTCATTTTTTTTTCTTTCTGGTCTTTGAAGCTATTTTCAGGATTTTAATTCTTTCAGGAATTGCTATCAGACCTCCCCTATGTCAAAGAATACAAATTCTATTCTGTTAAAGCAGAAATTCTTCTAATAATGTCCCCAAATGCTTCCCTATATATGAACTCAATTTCTAGAACTGTTAAGGAGAAGGAAGCAATATTTCTCTCTCTGAATGTGTAATAGAATGTAAAAGAAACTTACAAAAAACTATTTTTGATTAATGGGAAGGTTTGTTTTGTTTTATTTTGTTTTACTCTATAAATAAAGTAGCAGATTATACACAAATGTGTTCCTTGAAATCCAATGGAAAGATAAATCAGCACATTTTAGTGAAAAAAAAATCTTTCTGGTTCATTTGCTTAATTGTGAAATAGCATATTTTTCAAGCTGTTATTAAGGTTTGAAATGATTAGCCTTCATTAGTTTGGTAATTAGTTTAGGCAGATTGTTTTGGAACAGACTCATTCCTATCTTACTGCTATTGAGTCTCTAATACTTTTGTTATGAAAGTCGCTCTTGATGAATTTTTCACCATGGTTTTAATTGCTTTCTCTTTTAAAAATAATAATAGCTAAGCAGCATGAAACAGAATTTGTTTCACTGGAAGAAAAATATGTTGTTCCAGAGGCTACCTATGCTAGTTTGATATTTTAATGTTTACAAGTGTTAGGTTCCATTCTGCGTGTTATAGAAAGAATTTTCCAGGGTTACAAAACTATACCAGACAAATACAGGTAATTCTTTGGGACTATCAGGCAATATACTTCTAAAGCACCAGTTGCTATAATAGTCTTTGTTATATATCCTTTTTTAATTTTAATATTCAAAATTATTAGCATCGGATTTTAGTGACTACTGTCTGATATGACTGGGTTCATGGGGGCACCGACACATTGCAAAACTTCATCTGTTTCTTCATAAAGTAGACATTTTCAGTACAGTTAAAAATAAAATTTCAGTGTCTGGCTGCAGGAAAAGAGGATACAGATAGAGCATTCTGCAGTATGGGCATGTGTCAGAATCCAGCTGAGGTTAATTGTGGTCTCATTTAATTTTGTGCCTGGAAAATATTCGGAATACTTATTGACTGGAAATCAACTTAAAGTAGCTTCATGCATGTCTCCCAGCCTTTCACATCCTAATTTGTGGGATGCTGCTATGTACCATTCATTATATTCATATACTTCCTGCCAGCCAGGTTTAGAGTTTAAAAGAAATATATTTGGCAAAAAAAAGTTGTCCAAGTATTCAGAATAACTATGATTTTCTTTAATATTTTAAATTTTTAAATTTGGTTTTAATTCTCGGTTGCACTTAATGTTTGCTAAATAGTTGTGGAATCATANTCTAGTACTTCTCATAAAAAAAAATTAAACATTTGTTGCTTTGTCCTTTGAGGGCTTTTTTTTCCCACTCAAACTAAGGCTCTCTTCCTAATGGCTGCTTGGGGACCCATGTGGTTTAGAATTAGGCTTCTCAACCCTTTAAGCCTAAAAGAGATGAATGAAACCAGCACTTACAATGCCATCAACCTGTTACAAGAGCTCAGTGTTTATCACACATAACCTGAAAGGTCTCAAATTCTAGGCCAAGCTCCATGTCTCTTTGGGTTGTCAATTTTCTTACTTTCTGCAATGTGCTGTCCTATGTACTAGATTTCATTTACCAGTTCTTGATTACAGTAGTTAACTGCAAGGTTTTTTTCAACACTTTTTCCTATTTAACCAGTCTGAAAAAACACAATAATTCATATTTGTTATTTGATATTCTGAGTTTACTGTTACCTCTGTGTAATACTTTGTGTTGGAGGCACTTTCAAAGTAAATGACTCACTTATCATAAACTGTTGCTTATGAACTTTGTTGAATCCAAGCCAGAATATGCTTTAGAGCTGAACAATTTCAAGTAATAGACTCAGAATTCATTTTACACAGATTTTTGTGTGAACACAGATTTATTCCTGCAAACAAATTTGAAAAGCAGGAAAAGCAAATATTATTCAGGATATGTCTGGATTCTGAATGCAATGTAACTTTTGCAAAAATCCTTAGCAAATTTTCAATGTTTATATTTCTGAGTTATAGACATAAACTTTAAATATACCAGGAATACTTCTAGAACTACTTGTAAACTATGTATTGAATTCTTAAATGCAAGGAACTTGTGCAGAATGATCCAGTGCAGTGTTTTCTTTCTGCTGAGAGATGCTTTTTATGCCATTTAGGAAAGTCCATTAATTCCTGAGGGCTCAATTGTGTCTGGTTAGGCATAGATTGTAGAATTGTGTGGTGATGAGCTTTATTTTTCTAAGATAACCACATGGACATAGAGTGCCTCTGGGGCTTAGGCTTGTACAGTCACAAAAACCTTATCTTTCTGAGATAAACACATTGACCTACAATGCCTCTGGCTGTGGAAGTGGTGGATTTGAGGACAGGAGCTTCAAAAAGGAGGTCTCAAACCTCATTAATGGTATGAAAAGCAGAAAATCATCACAAGCTACTCTTTTCCACATATGCAGTAAGATTTCTGACTGCTCTTTCCTCTCAGCCTTCTCTCAAAGATCTAGTCAACAATCAGGTCAAATTTGCATCAGTTTGTTTCTAGTGTTAAAAAAAAATAATTTCTATTAAACCAAAGCATATCATAATAAAGAACCTACAGTTTATGAGACTATGGTGTTTCATTGATAAGAAACATATTGCACAGACAAATCTGGAGGGTTCATTATAGACACAAAAGTGTTGCTCTCTCATCTTGAACCAACAAGCCTATGGCCCTGACATTTAATCAGAGCAAGAATGGCATGTATTGAATCTCACATTCACTAAGTCTTGAATTAAGATGACTTAATAAGGCAAATAAACTGCAAAATAATTATATTTTTACATATTTTTTCTTTTATTTGTTTATGTGTTGTGCTTTCACTTGAAGATGTGGTTGGGAACTTTAACCATAGAGTGACTTTAAAAAAAAATCTTTCTTGTCCCTTTATCACATATATTTAATATACTTATTTTATCTGTTTATCTACCTAGACCAATATAAGACAAATTAAATGCAGGATTTTGTTTAAAAATAAAGAGAATTATTTTTAGACTTAAAATAGCTCAGTATTGTTTTCTCTTGAAAATGTACTTAGAGCAAGTATTGTTTATATAAGACCTAAAGTAAGCAACAGATGGGGAGCTAGCACTGACTTGAATGCTTGCATACAGATAGATTGTACAACATGAAACCTCTGTGCTGTTGAGTGGCTCTGCATATCTGTACTGTGTGCCTAAATGTAATGAAATGGTTATAAATTCTTAAGAGTTGATGGAAGATTTGATGCATTCACATAACTAATCTGAATATTTCTTGGTAGAAATTTAATTTTATCTAGTATTTTGACTCTACTTTTACTTGTTATAGAGGTGTAGATTAAAGTTTGCTGGCGTTTACATCCTTGATAATTGTTTTGCATCTCACTATAAAAAACGAGGTTGAATACATGCATAACATATTAGAATTGCCATTAAGCAAATGATTCCAAATTAATGTTTTGCCTCTCTATGTTATGCAAAACAAATTTCCCCCAATTAATTTACAATTGATTACTCTATAGTATGTCCCAAGGGAATGCAAAAAAGGTCTGTTTATATGTTCCCTGCTATTGTGTTTCTGTAGTTTGATTAAAGTAAGCATCACAAGAATCCAAAGGGAAGCATATGCTCATAGCAGTAATGTCTGAGGCACTTTGACTGCTTCCCAAAGCCTAAATACAGAATTAGCCTCTATTAGTTTACCCCTGCAATCCAAGATGATGCTGCCAGATCTGTTCAAAACTTCTAACCTGTTCAGTTGTACATGTGCTCTTGTCTTGCTTGTCAATCTAATGCTATAATTTGCAGTTTTAGCTACATGCCAAAATCCCCATCCCTGATAACCATAGGAAAAAATGTTTATTTTTTACCTGGGCTTACTTTCTTCTTCTAAGATGTTCCTTAGCTTTTGTATTCTTTCTAGGTATATGGTGATTTAGAAGAAGTCAGCAGAGATAAGTAAAACAGGCAGAGCCACGTTTACTGGTTAGAACTTGTGAAAATAGCTAGCAGGAAGAATATTCAAACATAAAAATGCTTATTTAAATCCAAAGACTTTTTAATTTTTGATTATTCTGTTTCAAGTACAAATTTAGAAATATTTTTATTATCTCAATGGGCAAAATCATGTATTTAGAATGAGGAGTCAGGATGTAACCAAGTATTTTCCTCTATTCTATTTAAAAAATATTTTCATGTGGAAACCAGAAAAAAATTACTGGAAGATGGCAAAAAATGCTTAATGTTGACTTATAAACTATAAATTATGAGTCCTGGCTTGATTCCTTTGCAGACTGCTTGGATAAAGGCCTGTCTCTAGGACCAGAGGCTATGGATCTCTGGTGGACACAGAGGCTCCTTTCCAGGCTTCAAAAGTGAATGTCAGAGTTTTCCTTAAGATATATTCATTAATAGCTAACTTCAATTGACTCCCTTTTTATCATTCTGGTTATTTTGTACTACTTTGCAAGACATCTCATGATTTATATAGGGCCTAGGCATGTAACAAAGAGGTCTGCATTTTGGGGAGGGAGGGCATATTATTAATGAGCAACTGCAAAATCCTTTTGACCTAAATTTTAACTTTTAACAGATTATGAGAATTTCAGATCTTTGTAATGATTATCATAGAATTATCACAGAGTCATAGAATAATAGAATAATTTGGGTTTAAAGGGACTATTCAAGATTGTCTTATATCCAACCCCTCCCACCACAGGCAGAGACACTTTCCGTTATACCAAGTTGCTTAAGTCTCTATTATGCTTTGGAAGATGATATCCTATACATCACTGAAGAAGTTTTGAAAGCTTTACTTATTTGCTATAGATGTCTACTAGAACTGCAATAAAAACAGAATGCAGAAAGCAACTATGAGGTTGGACAGAGTATACATTTTTCTACTAATCTTTGTTTTTAATTTGCACATAAACCATAAAGAAAATGAGTTTACAAAGTACATACCATACTCTTTCTTTAATATGTTTTCTTAAGACTTTCAGAAAATACATGCACATGCTGGCACATGAAGTTCTGAATTCTCTGTGGTGCTGAGATCCTAATAGAAGTGCTCAATATTATTCTTTTATAGGCTGCTCTGTACCTCAGAAATAAACTGAGTAACATGTGGCAGTTGCTAGGGTAACCAGTTTTTGCATTTTGCAGAAAAAGTCCAAGAATAAAACACATGTAAATTGGCAGTGTGGAAAGCAGTATCATATACAGTCTCATGTTCTCAATTTGTTCTTTATGGTTTTCCTCTATACTATTTACATTACAATGAATTAGATCTGCTTAATCTCTTACTTTGAGTCTCCCATACACTTGTATTTTGCATGGCAATGAAAGGCATTTAAGCATTCAACTGCTAAGCTTAAACTGGTTTTTACCCTATCAAACTATCTAGATTTACTGTCAATAAGATATAGCTGTGGTTGCTGTAAGTGCTGATCATGTTTGCTGTGTGTGATTATCAGGGCATGTAAACAGAAATTAAATTGAATTTTAAAAGTTGTCCTTTGCACTTAAATATGATTTCCTGTAATTGTTCAAATTATTCAAATTCCATTAAGCATCTATCTTGAATATGAGAGTCTGAGTAAAAGCCAGCAGGCATTTAGAAAGACAAGATTTTCTTGTTCTCACAAGAGTCCTATTTAGAACTGAACTGGAATTTTTGTTAAAGCAAACCTTTCTGTTGCTTGTTTTGGAAAATGTTTGTTAATAAATTCTCCAGATTACTGCATAATGAGAAATGCATCCTTGTTACAAGAAATAATTTTATAATGAATCATTAACATTTTGATTTGAGTTACATTCAAATACTTAAACCCAGTGAATGCCAACAAGCAGATGTAATGGTCACAGATAAACATAGTCTATAATAATTATTCTGTTTAAATTCTTTTTCTAAAATTTCTTTATTCTTCATATTTTTGAGTTTGGAGTATTCCAGTGCTAGAATGTTTACTTAGGGAGTTGATATAATACCAGTGATAAATACCAGCAATATAATTTACTTTTTTCAGAAATATTTTTCTCTAAAAACATGATCAAATTATAGCATTCACCCATGGTAGTGAATAGAAATGCAATCTGTCTGCATGGGATGGTTCTAATAGGAGAAAAATGCATTAAAGGCCTTCTCAACCCTCTCTTTAAACTTAGTACTAAATAAATCTCATGGCAATGATTTTATGCACATGCAGAACTAAGAACAGAAAGGGCTGTCATATGTTATCTACTGATAAGATTAGAGCAAAGGCTGGAATTTAGTGCTGCAGCTTATTTCTGTCCTGCTTTACACTTCATGGCTTCCATGGCTTCCATGACGTTACAGGTAGTATTACTGTGTGGTTCTAGTTTGTTGTCCTTTGCACATTGCTTTTTTTCAAAACTGAGTCTTAAAATGGTGTCAATTTAATAATTTATAAAAGGCAACTCTAAATTTCAGGCAAATTTAATTGACCAGTTCATGTTTGTTAAATTACTCTGGTACAGTATCTTGATAATCTTGATATTGTAGTAAGTAATCTTGATATTGGTGATAACTGTGGAAACTCAGCAGAAACTCTTCAAATTGACAAGTTTTCTCAGCAGAACCACTTCTCATGAAACTCACTGCAGGTTTATAACATGTAAAGAGTGAAACAGTTTAAGTATATTCTCTACATGAGGTAAAATACCACTCTAGGAAGTTAAAGCCAAAGTTTAGCACTTAATATGAAGTGGTTATTATGCTAACTCTAATTCATGATTGCTAATCATGTATTTTTGAAGCTGTGCATAAAACTGTAGTGTATTCAGTCCCAGATCTGTGAAAAATACTGAACACCTGGCTGAGCAGAAATGCAGAGATTACAAATTAAAATGGTAATGTTTTAGGGAATCATGCTTCTCTCTTCCTAGAAAATAGCTGCTTTCTTGTTAACTGAATAAATATAGTGTCTAATTTTAAAATTTTTAAACAAGCTAATAGGACATTTAAACAATTTTTAGTGTCCTGCTGAGATTTCATTGAATTACTCTTCTCTTGGTAGGTAACAGCAAAGCAAATATTGCCTTGTGACTAAATGGAGTTTTATTTCCTTTATCAGTCCAGTAGACTGTCTGCCTTTTCAGAATTTTCAACTCCAGACAGCTAGCTCAGAGACCAATTGAACAGTGCCCTTCACCTCTAGTAACATCTAAACTGCTCTCATCTGGTGCAGACAAGACATCTAAGCAGGCTCTGATGACAGTGCTGCTGTATATTGTTACCCAAGGCAGTGGTGGCAGAGGAGCAAGCCTTTTTCTTGAGAGGATCATCATGGGATAGTCAAGTGGAAGGGGCCTCAGGAATTCTTTAGTCCAACCTCCCACTCAAAGCAAAGTCTGCTCTTATGCCAGACCAGCTCATGGAAGGTAAAAATCAAACTGGAGTTTGTTACTACTTGCAAATCTTGTTCTTCGACTATTCCATTGCAAACAGATCATGGTGGATTCAATACTGTACTTTGACATGCCAAACAAAATGTATTTTAAACAATGCTAATGCAAATTTATTTTTTTATGGAATTGGACATTTTTCTCAGCCCTGAGCATTGATTACTCTTTATTGTTAAAAAAATAAAAAATTACACATTGCAAGTAATGATGGAGTAGACAACTTTAACAGAATTTACTCAGACTTTCTGAAAGTTTGGCTAACCATTATGTGAGAGATTAAATAATAGTATAATGGATTTATGCCACAGCTTTTAATGTACATACTACTGAGTAGTTGTAAATGAGTACTCTACAATCTCAACATAATTATTATAGTTTCCTTGCCATATTTGTGTCAGGCACAGATCCTGTGTGTTTATTTAAATTTTTTATAATTTTTTCTTCATCTTTAATGTTTTCTGTACTTGTTTGTTGTTGCTAGGATTGAGGTAATGGCCAACCAATAAAAGATGCTTTTTGAAGAACTGATATATAAACCAAATTTAAAACAAAGTAAAGATGACAAATATTTAATCCACATTCACCTAAGATAAATGAGATTTTTTTGGTTTCTTTTTGTGAATTTTTATTAAACCTCAGAAGCTGTCTGAGCAGTAACGAGAATAACATTTAAACACCAGCAAGTTTATATATTTTCCAATGCTTAAAAGAGAAAAGGAGCTCTTCAGTATGGAGCAGAAGGCCAAGATCTCCAAGTATGCCAGTTTCAGATATGTGAATCTATATACTTTGCTTGAACTGAAATGACCAGAGATCCTAAATGTACTTAGTAATTTGGACAATATACAGGTAAGATTTTAAGATTTCAGCATTTAAATCTTTGAAATTGTATGTAATTTTAGGTATCTATTCTAGTTACTGTTCACTGTTAAATGATACCTGCTGAAGGCAATATTTAAATGCCTAATAAAGGCACTTGGATCTGCATTGCCTCATTAAAAAGACTCTATGCACTAATATCCAAGGTGATTGCTTCCTATCAGAGAGAGTGTAGAGTTTGTATAATGTGTGTCCCAACATGCATATTATCCTTGCGTGGAATATTTCTGTGCAGTTCCTCAGATTGATTGTCTCTTCTTTTTGCCCAGGAAAGAGCTCAGCATTTTTTCTGCTGCTGTTGAAAGACAGTACTTCTCCTTATTTTCTGGAGCTTAGAGTTTGGAGTCTAACCCTGGAATAGTATGATGAATATCCTTTTTGTCTCTTATTTTACAATAAAAATAAAATGATTGAAAGTGTGTTTGTCTGACAAAATATTGATGACTGGATAATCTATAGCAAAGCAACATTCAGAAGAAAATGTTACCTGAATTATACATGCTGGGTGAAATTGCTATACAGACAAACATTTCTAGCTTAACAGCTCATTATATTTCCAATTACCTCATTTTTTCTTCTTTCACCTCATAAGGATATCTCTATAAATTGATATAATCGTTATTAATAATTCCAGTTCTCTCTTGAATTTCAGCCTTATATTGGGCTTACCAGCAAGTAACTGGCCAAACATATTAAAATGAAATAGTAAAATTACTGTATTGTGAGGGTGTGATGAAATAGCAGCTCCACAGTCTCAGCTATCTTTTCAGAAAGTTAACATGGTGCATCTGGTGTAAAAAAGAAATATATGTTCAAAAAGGTGTAGTGCACGTGATAAAGCCAGGATAACCTTTTAGTGTTATACTTAGGAGGATAACCTAAGTAACGATGTTTTGTTATAAAGTGATATTAATAGGGGTTGTACAGATAATGTCCCTCAAGCTACAGTGGTAATGAAGCATTACTTGACAGTAATTATATTTTTCATACTGAAAGGTTTTTAAAAATTTGTTTAGAATTTGACAAGAGAAAATACTGTACTTCATAAATTGATTGAATTGTTTCAGAACATCCTTTTGCAGTGCAGAGAGAGGAAAAATTTTTTCAGCACAGCCTGAATTCTGTATGGAACACACAAATGAGAGCAGTTTAGTATTATGCAGCAGGTTTGAAGCTGTTGTTACACAGAAAAGAGTTTTTTTCTGGAATACTCAGCTCCCACGTGAGTCTTGACCAGAGTGGGCTCTCCTGTCTCTCAGCTCCTTCCATGGCATGCAACATGGAGCCAGCTGGGGTGGGGAGCTCAGCAGGTAATTCTGCACTTCGATGGAAGCACTGCACTGCACTGTACTGCACTTGGGTGAATTAGCTCACTGTTAAGTGTCATCTGCAAAAATTGCTGATGCTTGACATGACCTCTAGAGAAAGCTGCTTTCCAGAGGGGAGAGGAAGTTCAATGACTTGAGAGAACTTGGCAACAGGAATGACCTTGGGGTGAAGAAACAAATATCTCTCTCTAGTCTATTTATAGCTACCATGGCAATAGCTAAAATCTTTGAGAAAAGTTTCTGTTTTCATGTAAAAATTATTCCTGTCAAGATGAAATATTTTATTAGGTCTTTAGGTACTGAATAAATCACATAAATATGATATAAATAGTGACACATATATATCTGTTTTCAGCAGAGATATGCTATTATTGTAAAGTAGGAGACATTTGTATTTATCCTTATTCAGAGAATTAGTCCCATAATTGCACTTATTTAAATGCCTCCCAAAGCTGGTATATATTTCTCATCCTATTTCAAATAAGAATGACTTTTTTATTTTAGCACCATGACAAAACTAGCCAACCCAATTTCTTTTAACCTCTCAGCACCACACTAGAAGAGCCCTGATGTCTGACCATCATGTTGCCTTTTTAAAGACAATTTGGGGGTAGTCTTTTCTTATCCAGGATGATGGTATAATGGAATACTATAGCATAGAGTACTATGGCAATTTAAAAAAAGTCTCAATGCACAACTTTGCTCTTCATTGTATGTTCTATTACACCATGTTTTTTTTGTTTTATTATTCCATAATTTATTAAATAGGTAATTTCTGAAATTGTCTGATCCCTAGACATGTAGTTGTATAAAAAATATCTTTTCCTTCTTTTTTTCATACTAGTAGTTGGATGCTCAGGGATTTTTGGTACAGCTGAACTTAAGATTAGTACCTTTTTATGCCAAATGTTCAAGAGAATTTAAAGTATTTCCTGGCAGACTGGTTGCTATTTGCATAACAAGAAATGTCTATTAAAAGACTCTTGGGGTAATACTAATAATCAGTAGACATTTTGAAAAAATATTCCCTGTAGCATTTTATTCTGCTTTGAAGTGTTTACCTCTAAATACAGATGCTTATTCAGGAAAGAGAAAAGCTAAATTATTTCTTTTGTGCCAGTTTTGTCAAAAAGTATTTCCCAGTTTGACTGAGACTGCGGGAGCTGGGAGCACAAAAGAAGCAAAAATTATTTTCTACTCTAATACAGAGGTCAGTAGAGTTAAACTACCATTAAATTTGGGGCAGATATTTTAATGAATTCCAGAAATACAACAACTGAATAGAAATAATGTGAACACAGATGTCTTATTTCTTATTTCCTTTGATTGGAACACTGCTGCTTGTGGTAAAGCTGAAAGAGAGTTGAGATAAATCTTCTGTGAAAAAGAAGTATTTCTAAATGAAGGATAATGGTTTCAAGGATATACTGTATAAATTTGTGTTTAGAAAGTGAAAATTCCCCTTCATTTTAATGTCTGCATTTGGTTTTGCTTTGAAGAAAATTAAGCAGTTTGGTGAATGCTAGGGGTGAGACCATGCCCGTAGCTTGTATTATGGTTGATGTTCCATGTATAAAGCATATGAAATCCTTTTGGGAGAGGGTAATTGGATCAAGCAAAATTGTGAAAGTAGTTTGTACTTGGCCCTCATGAAAATACTCTTTCTCACAAGGTGTCACATTCAGCTACTCCATGAAGAACCCAATGTGAAATAATCTTATTGACATCCATATTGGATTTTTGTCTGGTGCAGATATGTATAGCTCCATGTGCTGTGCTAATAAACATTTATCAGTTCAATTGAGTTAAGGATATGAATTTATTGAGGAAAAATTGATGAAATAATTTATTATAGATCTTGTGTATACCACTGAAGGTCATACTGTTTATTTAAATGAGTTCTTTATGAACTACGCCATTTCACAATAACAGCTTTTAACAGTTTGTGGACTGGTCAGTTGAAAAAATAAAAGGCACAGTAATTCCTTTATACAGTTACATTACAGTTTTAATGAGAATCATTGATTTTTCTCTTAATACTAATGTGTTTAATGACCTTTCTAATGACATCTGTCACTACTGTTTCTTCTCAAATTGTACTGGCATTTTCTTTCAATGAAGCAAAGGATTTTAATTGCTTGTTGTGTTGTTAGAATGAGAATTGGTACTCCTTTAAAGTAGTATGAAGGCTTGTAGAAGGCATCTTCTGTTAAAAAAAATAATTAGAAGCTGTCTGATTTTTGATCTACAGAAAAATTTTAGAAACTGTCCATTCCTTTGTCTTCAGAAAATAGTTCTTGAGTGCTACATGTGAAACCGGTTTTTCGTTGTCAGGTTTTGCTACTTAATATCAAGTAGAGTTTGTGGAATTTGACATGGAAGAGTACCTTAAGGTAGTTCCTGACAATGTCTCTCAAGAGTGGAGTCCCTTCCACTTTTAATGGTACTATCTGAAGAAAAGATATGTGAATTAACTAAAGCATTAATGTACCATGAATCACTAAAACCATCTATATAGAATTCCAAAAAGGTATTGTTTTTCTCTCTGTGGTGACTTTTCTTTTAATTGTAGATAGAGCTTGTCTTGAAAAACTCTTTTGTTTTCTACTGCTTATCTTCAATTGTTTTAATACTCTAAAACCTGGCTATTAAATACCAGTCTAACTTTAGTTAAGAGTGATTGTCAGTAAGCAACAAAGCTTTTGGGTTTGGTAATTATTAATATAATAAAGGTTATGGTTGAGAGTCAAAGAAAGTGACTCTAACACTCCTAAAGGGTTTGATCTTTTGATCTCTCTTGCAAACACACCGTTTGCAAGACTTAGTGGCACTTAGTGACAAGGGACAAGTGATTACAAGTGAAAAGCAGGACGTATTTTCATAAGCTGCTCAATCTTGATCAGTTAACAAAGATTATACGTTCTAGTTTTGTCTGCACTAGAGGCAGCAACGTTGCTTAGTTGATCTGGTCTAATTCAGGTGCAAAAATGAAGTACTCACCCCCTTCAGGGTACTCCAAGCAGGCATGCTCGGATGTCATGCTCAGAGCTGCCACCCTAAAAGGCGGGACTTCGGGGTTACCATAACAACATCAGCCCGTCGTTGGCTGACACTACAACATTATTGCAGGAGCTTTGAGGGAGTATTAACCAAAATACAGACACCATACATTTTGCCTGCTTTGCTGGTTAGGAATGTCTGTGCTGTGTAGAGGTGCTTAATCTACGGCATATGTTCTCTGTACATGTATGATTGAAATGGCCACATTTTTCTGAAGCTCTTTGGCATGTCTATATAATATTTTGAAGTAGCGCATAGCACATTTTTAGAGTGTATATGGCAAAACCCAACATGCATTTGTGTAAAGTTACTAATATTTACTTATTTAGCACATTAAAATTGAATAAGGATAAACACTCAGAAAAGCTGAGCAGCTATCGAGGCATGTAGAAAAAGTTTCCTCTAAGTAGTCCTTTGCACATTGCATGAAGAGATCAGAATCAGGTTTTCTCTACTTATTTTATAGCACACTTTTTAAAATCCAAACCAGGAGGTAGAAATGCCTGTTTAACAACTAAAATGCACATGCAGTGTGAATGAAAACAGTATATTTAATTAATTAGACCAGAGATTGTTTCATAAAATAAGTCAGCTTGTTTTAAACAGGTTTCACAGACCACCTAAAATAGACGAAGCAAGCTTGCCAATAGCAGGAGCTAATGCTTCAATACCTTTCATTTTGTACTCTGAAAAGAAAACCTCTTCTTAAGCTCATTCATTTTCCAGAGGGAATGTCGAATGCTGTGGCGTATTGTCAGAACTGCTTTATTGTCACCATTTACAAAGGTCACCTGAATTAATTGACTTCTTACCATATGTATTGTTAAGCTACCCATTTCCTGACATTTTTGGAAAGGTGACAGACTTAAAGCCAGTGGCTATCTGTTGATGGTTCTTTCACAGTGTTTGTCAGAACACAGTAGCTTGAAAATTACAAGCAAATAATTATATTGGTGCAAAGGAACAGAATCTTTATGATGTTCTCTAGAGTTCATAGGAGTGAGGGGGTTGAAGGAAGAAAAATGGGTAGGAGAAATAATCAAAATACTGAGATATTTTGAATATAGATGTAGTACTCTAAAAAGCAAACGGGAAGATGCAGATTGTATTTTTTTCCCTTTGAGGCATGCATTAGCAGGCTAACCTGCTTTTTTCATAGTGTAAAGTAAAATCTGTCTCTGTCTTTCACTGAGGCATGAATCACAGATCCATGCTGATGCACTTTACCAAATGTGTTTTCATCTGAAAGGATACTGAGGTACTCTGATACTGCATGGAAGAAATGACATACACATGCATAAGCACAAGCACATTAGACAACTGTAGGGCTAGCCTGGAATTTTAAGTTGACTAAATTGGTTAAATAGAAAATCATTGATATTTTTCTAGCCCCCTGCATTTGCTGCCTTCTCCTTCCCCCTGTGTTGGGCTCTCTTTCTCATCAGCAATGCTGGGCAAAAACTCCAGCTAGACATGTGAAAACAAAGACATGGGAAGCTAAGACAAACAGTTCTGAGCCTTGCTACACTAAAACAGGCAAAGCTTTTATAGTGATGGATTTAAGCACTCTCCTTCCATGTAAATAGAGGCACCCTGCTGAGATCCTGTTAATTACCAAAGAAGATTAGAACTCCTCTGCTTAATGTGATCCTTTTCACCTAACGCGTCAGTTCCAGCTGCATCAGTAATCAGACATTCACACTGTCCCTTCTGACTGGAAAGGGGATGTTTTTAAGCTAAATCATTTGCCACAATCCTTAAGATGTAGCCTGGCAGAAATTCAATAACTGTTTGTGATATGCTCATTCAGCCTCATTGCTTAGTGGTTTTTAGGTCTTGACATAAACAGAATTTCCCTTAATCCTAGCACTGGAGAGAAGAAAGGAGGCTGTCCTGTATCTTGTTTTATTGGTTTCAAAACACAGAGCAAGTGTTTAATTTGATATTGCCTCTGAAACATCAGTGGAAACATTCTCCATTTATATTTTTTATCCTTTGATGATCTTTCAAGCTAACAAATGCTCAAATCTGATACTATTGCAAACAAATTTAGATTGTTTATGGCATAAAAAGCATATTGCATTTGCACTTCTGTTCAGAAAGTAAAACGTGAAAATACACTAATATAATAACTTTACAAAAAGAAGAAAGGGGAAAGAGTCTAGAAGTTAAGATAAAAGTCGGGGTAAAATTGAAAATAAAGAAGAACTTACCCTGTAATAAGAGCAGTTTCAGAGCTGGAGGAGTTCTTGCATCTCAGTAATTTTGAATCCTTAGTTCAGGTAGCGACGTACTTGTATTAAAGCCAGAGTCTGTGTAGATGAGCACACATGTATGTATGGGCGTGAGTCGGTGTGCATGCGTGTATCAAACGGTCTATAATACAAAGATGTATCTATTGATATCCTACAACACGAGCGATTCTCTGTGCTGCCAGCTGAGATCCCTTGCGTTTGCCAGGCGCTGTTGCTCCCTGGCTGTCTGAGGCTCGCAATCCAGCGGAGAGAGAAAGAGGCGGGGGGAGAGAGAGATGCTCGCTAGCTGCTCTTATTTCTCCTGGTTTCCATGGTGGTTGGCGGTGCACGGCTCGGGCTGTGGGCTGTCACTCGGCCATGGCGGTGCCTGTTGTGGCGGCTCCCGGAGCGGAGGGAGCCCGGACGCGCGGCGCTCTCGGTGCGCGCCGCTGCCGCTGCGCTGCGCTCGGGCGCGGGGCGCGGAACCTGCCTGTGCGCGCACCCGGGCACCTCCTCGCACTCCTGGGAGATGCAGGGCATGCTTTCTGTCTGTGCACAACACACTGCGAGGCCCGAGCTTGCTCCCCCCACCCCCCTTTTTTATTTATTTATTTGTTTGTTTGTTTATTTATTTGTTTTAAGGTCTGTTATCTGTACTCAGAACAACTTATTAGACATCACTGAAGTTCTGCAAAGGCTGCTGTAGTTCAGAGGATACTGTATGATGGAAACATTCAGGAAAAATGTGTAGTGCCTTGCCCCCAGTTATGGTGCCTTTTCTTTTTTTTTAAGCTTAAAACAGGAAAAGATTTTACATATTCTTCCTCTTCCAAATTTTGTCAAATACTACATTTTATTACCTGTGTTTATCGGTAGAAAGTAAGAGCAATAATATATCTTCCTGAGAAATAAAATTTCAGAATGAGCTGTGAAAGGGGTTAGTTAAAAAGTCAGCTTCTCTCAATCTCTTTCTGCTTGAGTCTGTCTCTTTATGGCCATTCAATTATATGAACAATAGGACGCCCAGATTTTTCCCTCCTTTCTTTCTTCTTTCTCCCTCTATGCAACGCTCTTTGGTGAATGATATATTTTTTCCCTATTTATTGTGTCAATGACCAAAGGGCATACAAACTAAGAAGTTTTAAGAACTGTAGAATAATTTGAGATTATCATCACCCCTTCTCCTAGATATACAAAACAATAAATGAGATAATGTTGTTAGGAAAAAGGTTTTAAAATAAATACTAGTTATATAAAATAAATTACTTTATAATGGGAGATGATTAATAATGAAGTGCAAAGAATCGGTTATCAACAGGTCAGAAAGAAGAAAATGTTGGATCTATTGCGTGAATTCAGTTCCACAGCCCTGAGCAAGTGAGGCCACCCTCTAGTGGACTGAAGTGAGATGTGGTTCTCATTTCACTCATCTGCTTTTAAGAAAGGCTCATGATCTTGTCTAATATGGCTATGAAAACTTTCTGAAGATTTGTAAATGGTGTGAATTAGTGTACTTTTTGCAACAGCAATTGCATCAAAATTTTGCAATAAAATGCTATTTTAGAATACTAAGTCTCATCTCAATTCACTTTAAGTCAGATCTTGGACTGCATTATTTTTATTTTCATTTGGTAAGAAAATAATTTTATTCCTCCTAAAATCAGTTATTATGAAAAGTGAATTAAATTAATGCCACCATTCTGAATAAATTTCAGGTGGTTATAATTGATCAGGGCAAATTTTACAAACCTACTCCTGTTATACTCACAGGTACTTATACTGTGGCTCTATTAAAGCAGTCTTCCTTCTGCCTCAAATTTTTTAATACTGCACTTAATATAACTACAGTGAAAAAAGTGTTAAATTTTTTCAAAGATGTGTGCTGTTCATTTTTCACTCATCCAACTGAGTGGGACTGTTTCATAGATGAAATAATAGCATTTAAATGACTGATTAAATGCAAATAGGTGAGATACTCTAGGCCAGGGAAAGGCCAAGTGGCCTTTTCATTTCCTCTCATTCTTTGTTATGGATACTCAATTTGTTTTCTAATATGAGTTAAAGAGTTATAACAAAAAAGTTGTGGCTAACTCATCTTTAGTTACCTTTCAGGTCTTCTTGCCTGAGGTGGGGACAGGGAAAACTAAGATCAGAAAGATGTCCCATCATCTTTCTGTAGCCTCAGGGCTCATTGGTAAAAAACCTTGTTTCTCCTTTGCCCCCACGAGATGGCTCTTGGAGCCTCTGATGTATGTAATGTCCACCGCCATGAGCTGCAAATCTAAGCCATTTTAAAATTCCAAGTCAACCTATAAGCCTTCCCTGCTGCACAGCATAATGTCCCATGTTGGATGGGATAATGCTCAGGGTGTTTTAAGCACAACCCAAAGCCTAAAGAGTAACACATCTTGCCATTGTAGTTCCCACAAGAAAAATGGAAATCCTTCCTGATCTCAGCCCTCTCCTAACTCTCCCCCTCCAAAGATATTAACCTGTGCTGCAGGAGTGGTATTTTGGGTGAAGTAAGGGACAAGAAAATTTCAAAAAGTTTGAACAAAGCTGAAAATGTTCTTTTAAAGACAAATAAAAACTGCTATTTCTCATATCTCATCCAGTGGAGAAGCAGATGATCTGGAGAAAGGTAAATAGATAGGGACTAGCATTGCCCTATGTGAAATCTTTCTTGGGTTTTGTCCCTAGCCTCCTCATGAGCTCACTGTCATTCATTCAAAGTCTGGCTTTCTAATTAACATGAGAATCATGCAAAAACATATTCAGTTATTTGACATGTAAAATTAAGATTAGAGAAGTGCTTCATTTTGCTTGATTGTGTGGACTGTGTAATTAGAGGTCTAGATAATTAAATCAACTAAAGTATACTTGCATAAAGAAAGCGAGTTCTTATGATAGACTATATGTGCAGCTAAAGTACTTCCTTGATAGGCATACATTTACATATTTGTTAAAATGTTATTAAATCATACTAAAATTCTGTTTTGTAAGAAAAGGTGAAGTAATTGAATTTTATGGTTTAGGTAATGCTAAAATAATGTATTTTTTTCAAACTATATGCAGGAGAAAAGCATCTTTTATAACCAAAACAATTATGATTAATAAAGTTCATTAAGTTATTTTTCTAGTGATTTCACTATGATGCTTGGTGGTTTTAACATAGCAATTTATTTTATGAAAATCATATATATAGCTAATAGGTTATGGGATAGAAAAAAATTCTCTCAAACTGATAGAGAGACAATGAAATTAATGCAGACTAACTCCAGCAATTTTTTTAGCCTACATTTTATCTGATTACTGAGTGCACATTAAATAAACTATGTAATTATTTGTTTGTAATGGACAATAAACATAATCCATAAACTCCTTAGTTATTAAAATACAATGATTCTGTGTCTGCATTTTTCTCAGAATTGGAAGATGATTTCAAACCTTTTTCCCCTTTTTCATTATGTAGAGAGGCAGAGCATTCTTGGGCCTCCATATCCTATTTTGTGGTTCAGGATTAACCATGACCATTTCTAGTGTTTTCAGTCTGTGAGAACACAGCTCTGTTTAAAATACAGCAAATGTGTTAAAAACTGTAATAAATTCTATAAATTCTGTAATAAAATCTCACAACTATTAGATTTCAATTCTAAGATGACACACTTTTTATCAGAAATTGGTAATTAAAATTTTTAAGATTATGTCCATGTGTAAAAGAGATAACACTTTTGGAACAGTTTTATTGCTCATGACTACACATGCTCCTATCCTGGTTCCTGAGGCACCATGGCTACAAGGAGGAGGCTCAGTGGTGGCTTTTCTCACTTTCTTCTTGTAGCCCATAGAGTAAAAAAAAACCTGGTGTTTATTTGACAGATTAATTCTCACCAGTTCTGCAAAGCACACCCTTTTGGTATCTTCCATGTGGGTTGTAGGGACGTATTCCTTTCTGAGTGAAGGTCACTTTCAAAGAAATCTGTGTTGTGGTATCATCAGTTAATTTATTAACTGACATTAATTATAGTCAGTTGTCATTGTGTGATTTGCCAGGAAGAGAGAAACAAGAGCCACCACATCATGTAACCCTGTTCTGCCAGTATTTTCAGTGTGATGTCATCAACCTGACATGGTCATGTGCATTTTTAGGTATTCTGGCAAGACTATTGATGTTTTCCGGAAAGGGCTAAACCCCCATACAGACTAATTTTTATTAATATATATCTTTCCAAAATTGAATAATTTTTGCAGTGATAAACAAAAGCAACATTTCTGGCTCTTGTTCTTTCTCTTTTTTTGAAGATGAAAGGCTTGTTGCCAATAATGAATTCAAATTTCTAGAGTTGCACTTCGTAATAGAAAATGCTGTATCAGATTACATAACTTGCTATGAAATTTCTTTTATCAGATCTGAGAGCTAGTGTTGATACAATAGAGCAAAAGCAGATGGAAACAAATCTGTAAAAAATTTCACATAAGGAAAAATTCACATATACAAAAAGCCCCAGTTACTTCATTAAATGTTATGTAGGTAGTAGGTGCTATATGACTTGGCAAGATATGGAACTGCATAGTAAAGAGCCTTATAGTACAGGCAAATTCAATCGTGTATGATGGGGTTGAATGAAAGCAGGCGTGAGGAGCTGATCTTGGTGATCAAGGAGATATTTCCTCTTCCAGAAAAGTTGCCTATTCATGTAGCAACTGTTTTCTGTGAAACAAAAAGTATGAGATCCCAGGCAAAAGCTATGGTCTCTTTCCTTGTTATAGGTCCCAGAGCCATAGCCTTCTGCAGGAGTGGCTAGAGGTCTGAAAAATCTTGTTAAGTTTTATCCCTACTGGGTCCAACACAGGGTGATATCTGAGTTCTTCTAATTTTCATCCTTGACCCTATTTTAATAGGCAAGAATCCCTGGCATACCGTTATCTGCAGAAGGCTGGAAGTGAGTCATGCATAGCAACCACAACCTTGCTATGTCACATGGGATTCTTAATGAAGACAGAGTAGTGAAAAGCAGCTAGAGAATCTTTATATGCAGCTGGATAAGGCAGATGAAATGTTGTAAAGCAATTTTCAAGCTCAGTGTATATGTTTAAAAATTGATTTCATCTCAGTAAGTTTGTTTTACTTATGGTGACATCTCAGGTTTTGTAGCCTTCACTAACTGGATATAGCTTATTGGAATCTTCTGTATGGTGAATCCTTAAGACTGAGATACCCTTGTTGATTTCTTAAGGATCTGTTTGTTTTTGACCCTTGTTTGGAGGACCCAGAATGTGCATGGAATATAGCAGTTAGTGTCATAGCTCTTGGAGCTAATCTGTATCTAAGGCTGATGAAGAAAATAGTTGCAGTGATGATTTGAATGCAAAGCCTAGAATTTACATCCTGGTGTCAATTTGTTGTAATGGGGTAGTGATAGATCTTGAAGTTTCTGTCCTTATAGAGAAGCCATTTTCCATTTTTTGCTCGTATCTATTTGCCTTTCTATGGAACGTTAACTGATATTTTATCTGAAACAGGTTTGTACTTTTTCTGTTGACACTGTATGGTGTGGAAAATAGTATGTGATCAGTGAAAGGGAACCTCCTTCTCCCAGTAATAATTTTATTTTAAATTTAGCCACCTTCCCTTATAATGCCACATGTGTGGCAATAAATGCCGTATATATAGTGTGTGTTTCTCAAGGGCAGAACTTCCGACTTGAATTTCTTAACTTTTTAATGAAACTAAACAAACTATTCTTGTTGCATTTTATTGTGGTTTAATATTAAAATTGCTGGAGAACAATAGAAATTTTAAGTTATCTGCTTTTCATAACTATTTCCACAATACAGAGTTGTATTGGTGATTTAGAAAACTTTAGAGTTACTATGCTAAATAGTAGAACTAGAATGTAATTTTGCTTTTAGTTACTTTTACTCGGAGACTGAGAGAAGTATCATTATTTTCCCATGCTATCAATAGCATGGATTTGTCCTGGTGATGACAAGAAACAGCACAGATAAGTGCAGTGTGTGTTCAGAATATGGTTACCTAATGTTAGTTTAAATAAAGTACACTAAACTATTGGAGTGGAATGGGTACCTAGGTGAAGTCCTTAGTAGTTTAGTTATACAATTTCATTTTTTTCAACTTGCAGATCTAGAAAATTAATTAAAAGGTCAGTGGAACATGCAACAGCCATACTGATTAAAATCCAAGCAATGTAATGCAGTAAATGTGCTCCCTCTCATCTCTAGTTTCACTGCCGAAAATTTTACATCAAATATTTTATTTAAATGTAAAGCTATCTTTCAATCACTAAGCTGGGGGTAGAAAGGATCATGTGCACCATGACTTACTGGAGGAGGAGTTGTTTCAGAGGCTTTCACATAGTTTCCATTACTAAGGAAACCACTTATTTTGTCTGTGCATGTTTTGAATAGATCTCTCATTTGAAGTCTGGTGCTCAGACACAGGATTGCATTATAGCACTGAGAAAGAAGCAAGGGAAACAAAAGAGGCGTAAAAACACTCCATTTTTAAAGAATATAGAGTATTGTATTACATGCTTATGAAAGTGTACATATCTATATATGTATACATATCTATATCTGTCTATATATGAATGCATTTTGATTATTTTGTTCCTACAAAAAGCAACATGAAAATATTAATCAATTAGGCAGGGAAAGCAGATCTTGTTACTTCCTGTACTTTGCATGCCTCAATTGTAAAGACATTTGAAAAATCTGGTCTACCATTTAGGTAGCAGCAAATATGAGTCCTGATTTTAATTTCCTGAAACAAAACATAGTGTGAGATCGAAATAGAAAGAAATCTCTATCCGTGGTTATGGATAAAACAAGGCTGCAAGGATGGCTGTGCATTCAACAGCTGATCAAACCTTTGCTTGGAAAATGAATCTGTTTTGGTGAAATTCTTGATGAAGTGTAAGTCCTGACTGCAAATACACACCCAACCATACTTGTACATATGTTAAAGTTGGGTCAGCACATTTTCCCCACATGAATAGCACATATATTCTGTGCTGATCAAACACTTATATTAACAAACAATTGACTTAATAAACCCTCTATTACCAATTATGGATGCTCAGCTGATATGCTCAGAAACTAAAAGGTGGCCTTAGTACAGCCAGATAAATCTGGTTTGATATGTTTAAAGTGTATTTCAGTAACTTGGAACTGATTTCAACGTATCCTCAAAAATGAGAATTGTTCACAAATAAGCTCAAAGTGTCAGAGAAATGTAGAAATCCAGAAGATTACCAGAGATCTGTAGTGAAATGAAGTTTCTGGCTAATAAATGTTCTTATTCAGCATATTCTACTATATTAATTAGTTTATTGGGTAATTTTTTTGCCAAACAGGGTAGAAAATTGAGGACAAAGATGGAAATTCCCATTTTTAAGGGCTACTAAGCCCTCGGCTCTGTAGGGTCATGTGACAACAAAATCCATACTGTAGAAAATAAATTTCCCCTATGTTTTGTGTGTGTTAATGCTAATTTATTTTGAAATTAAGGATCTTATGTCATCTCTTACTGCTATCTGATATGTCTGATGAATAATTATTTGTAATATATGCTTCATAGTTCATGAGCCATTTTGGGTGACAAAAGTTTACTTTAAAAGCTAATTTGCCTCAAAGGGATTTATGTGTGTGTTTTTGTGCACAATTAATTAGCAGCCTGTCCCTGTAACTCCTTGACTGTTAAATGCATGGGAAAATGACATCTGTGGTAAAGCTGACATGTCCTTGTCTTGACTTACTTGAATACTTTTGGATGAAGTCAAATAAATTAGATTACATAGAGATATCAGAACTCATTTGGCTTGGCTGAGAAATATCAATTTTTAATATTTCAGAATATTTGTGTTATTTCAGTACTATAGTGGCTATGTTTACTTTCTACTGTTGAATTGTAAGAATTCACAACATGCCTCAAGGAACACTAAAAGCATTGCTATTCATTATCCTTTAATTTATGTCTGCAGCAAAAAATAAGATCTTCAGTGTTTGGTAATACTGAACATTTCCTTTATGGTGTAACTGGTGTGTTTCCAAGGGAGTGCATTGAGCCTCTAACTCCCATCAGTATTATCATAAAATAGATTAAATATTTTTTTTTTTAATGAAATAGCAGGGATTGGTACTTTCAGAGAAAGATGACATCTTTTTTTGTTACAAGACTATCACATGGTGAGGACCAGGACCATTTGATACTGAGAAATAATTAAGAATTTATAATTTAATTGGGAATTACCAGAGAAGAGAGACTAACATTTTGTAGAAATTTAACTATTTGGTAATTGTATAAAAGTATCATATAAAATGAACAAGAAAATATAAGTTATTGTTTAGTGCCAAGTAAATCTTTCAATGGCACCACTGTGACGAGAAGGCAAAGGACAGGTTGAATGGGAGGAGGGTGGATTTCCCACAATAAGCAGCTCAGAGGAACATAGGAGTATCATTCAGAAAGGCTGCTTGAACTTCAGTAATAGGAATGGGATTACAATTTAAGTAGTTGATGATGGAAGGTCATTTGGAGCCAATAAAATGTAATTCAGCTTTAAATTGTGGGCTTATTAGAAATAACTGAGAGGGAAAATGTATCTCTGTATTACTGGTTGACCAAGAGGAAAGAGACAGGGTGGCACAGCTGTGAAAAAAAGCAAATATGTCTGAGGATGCACCAGGATTGTTGTTCAAAGTTGTTCCAGGAGCAGTAAGGAACTGGCCACTTCACTAAGAGTAATTAATTTAGTTATGATTTTATTCTGCTTTAAAATCATTGAATTCAAAGTGGAACACATGCAATTAAATACTCTTCAGGTGACAGAAGAGCCCACATTACAGAGGGGTTTATAAAACCTTGTCTTATGTACTGTAGGAAAGTCAGGGAGAAAATAAGATTCCTGCTGATAAATACATCCTGCTGGTACATAATCAGGAAAAGGTAGCAGAAGAACAAAATTTGTGTGTGACTGTGATTAAATTTAAGTTTGGTTTTTCTTCCCACCCTGTGAGTCATCACATCCTGGGATAAATTTCCAGTGGAAATAGGGTAGAAAATCAAAGCAAGAGCAACCCAACCAACCAAGACTCAGGTGAAATAAATCACTAGCAAAAAACCCCACTTCAAAGATACTGATTGGCATATTTATAAAAGAGGTGTGTTTACAAATATCTGACTTCATGCCTACGGAATAAGAAGCTAAAACTTAACATTTGTGGAAGATCTTTACAGTCCTTTATTGCTTATCAAAGATTAAGCCTACTTATCAGATTTCTATATAAGTCCAGTCCTTATCTATGCATTCTAAAATCTATTAAACTCTGATAATTTTGAATTTTTGTGACAATGGGAATTTCTAAATCCTCAACTAGTGAGAATAATAATTTTTCAATGTTAAAACAGCTTTTCTCAATATTTACCCAGAAAAGGATAAATAAAGCAAATATGAGTTTAGCATTTTACATTTACTTGCAATTTTAAAGTAGTGGTTTACCTATCTCTGCGTGAAAATAGTTCAATGGTACTTCAGAAAGTTCGGAAGAAAAATAAGAAACTAATATTCATATTTAAGTCTTTTATTTCTACTTTTCTAGATAGTTCTGTAAACAATAATCCTTTTGATAATACTCTCTAACACAAATTGCCAGGCCTTAGGTTTTATCCAAAATATTGTTCGATTCTGCCACTTTTGTCACTAAATAGAAGCCTCACTCAAGTGGTCAAGTACCGTCATAATTTTCTTCCTCTGGTGGTTTTTTTTTTTGATTGTTTGTTTGGGTTTTTTTTGTTTGTTTGTTTTAATTTGGTTTTTTATTGTTGTTGTTTTTTTGTTTTGTTTTGTTTTTGTTTTGTTTTTGTCTTTTGAGGAGTTTGTTTTTTGTTTTGGGAGTTTTATTGTGGTTTTGTTTGTTTGTTTGTTTGGGGTTTTTTAAATTGCAACAAATAATCTAAGTTCAGCTACAAGGAAGGAGCAAAAAAGCCTTAAATTCACCAAAAAAATCCATATAAGCCTAACTATTTTCTATGCAAAATCCCAAAGCCCCAAAATTGTCTAACTTTTTTTAGTGTGATCTTTTAGCACTCCTAATTTTGCTGACATCTACTTTTTCTTTGAGTACCATAAGAAATAGCTGCAATAAATCCCCTTTTTAGATACATCTGCATTTCTTCCTTGGGCTTTAGGTTGAATTTTTCTTTAGCTAATAGGCCATTCATATGTTCAGCCATCTCCTGAAGTGGCTCTAATAGGCAGGTGCATTAACTAATTTCATATTTTTCTACAGAGAGATATTCATCAAGGTAACAAACTTGATGATGGAAGAGCGTATTCTTCTCATTACTGCTAATTCGAATGTTATGCCAAATAGGCTTTCAGGAACCAGAACACAGATAGTTATGGCCTTAATGAAATAGTAATAACATTCAAACTGGAAACCCAAGAAGTTAAAATGCATGGGTCGAAGAGGGAGAAATCAAACTGCTGATACATTCTCATATTTTCCTAACTGTACTCTCAGGACACATATTTTTGTCATGGCTTCTGTTATGTCACATGGAGAATATTGAACTAAACATAAAGGAGACTCAATATTGCTATTTTGAAATGGGCCTCAGGAGTAACCTAAATGGTGAATAATTTGGTACATCGGGCAGGAGCACTAAATTTTGACCAGGAGAGGAAATTCTAGTAATTCCATTAATTTCACTAATCTCTCCAGAGACCATCCATGTTCTGAATATGAGTGCAACTACTTTTGGAGAGAAGCCAAACTTCATTGCTGCCTACACTGCATTTAAAAGTCTTTAACTGAATATTCCTAACTGAGCTAATTATAAACTACCTTAGGCTTTGAATCTCACTTTCCACAGATTCATCTTTCCCATGCCCAATCTTTTCCACCTCTATGTGATTGTGCAAAGAACATGCAATTGCTTTCTCCAACCCTGCCCAAAATTTTTAGAAAAAGGAATTCACCTTCCTTTCTCTGAAGTCTTCCCCACTGACTGTTCTGGTCTTTGTCTTTGCTTCTGTCCAGAGGGATGCAGATTTCAGTCCTCTGCTTCCTCTTTCAAGGTATCTTATGCATCACACACTTTCAAGGATGTCAGAGGCAGGTCTGTGTGTAATCTACTCCTTCCTTTGGCTGTGGCAGAAAGACTCCTGTAACCTTGGCTTAAACACTGGTCTGAGGTGCTCTCCCTTAGTAGGGCTCTACACTTGGCCAGTCTGACCCTAGGACATTGCTGTCAGCCTAAGACCTGCTTAATAGGCTCTGTTTCTGTGGATTTCCCTTCTTTGCAATAAAGTACATGCATGGGAAAGGCACAAGAAACACCTATGGACAAGTGCTGCCTAAGCTGCCCCTCACTCTCCTGGAGTCAGCTGCTACAACCCCATTTCTCAGTTTAAATTGTGGAAAGGTAAAATCATGGATGCACTCCATTTTTTTTCTTTTTGGTGGAAAGGACATGAAGCAAGGTATATATAATTTTTATGGGTAAATTCTTTGGAAGCTTGTAAGACAAATAAATTGAAATGTCAGTATTCTGGCTTGGATGAACTGTTGAGAAGAACTTTTACTTGGCATATATCAGTATAGCTTTTTGTTTGCCCATGATAAGCACAACTGTACTCCAATGGTTCTAGGGTGCTGATGGTACTAAATATCCATTGTCTCTCTAGAGAAGCCTTGACTAAGTCTCTGCCTTGATTAAATTTTGGTTCTACAGAGCTTCAAGGTCTATGTTCATAATTTACTAAAACCCATTTAAATATATATTTAAAATTGGTCTGACATCTTCAGTATATTTATGATCAACACCTATTTCTGTGCTTTAAATAAATGCTCTGCAGCTTGCTTTTTTAAAAAAAGTGAATCTAAAGTTTATGATCCTGACCAATGAGGAATACAAATTAAATTATTATCTCTATTGTTTGGTTTTTATGGCTCTTCTGTGTCAACCTTAGTGGCAAAGGATTTTTAAAGAAAATCAAATAACAACATATCTTAACACAGGAGAGTTAAGATATGCCAATTAAGTGAATTCAATATCAGAAATGGGAAGAGTCCAAAAGGGTCCAGAATTTAAAACCAAGTGTCCCAACATATAAGCTGTCTCTTGCACAGTTTTGTAACTGTGAATTACTAGCTTTGCTTGCATTAGTTTGGGCATAAATGTGTCACAACCTTTAAATAGTATGATTAATCAGTCCTTTCAGAAGAGCTCTAGTATTCAAGAGCTTTATAATACACGGAAAATATTTTTGTTCCAAAAACCAGACTTATATTATTTTACCTGTGTGTAAATCCTGTGAATATTAAAATTTTCATAGACTTTTGAAAGGGTTCAAAGAAAGAGAGAAACTGCTTTTATACAATGAAATACTATAGGTCTTTATTTTTGAAAGCATTCAATAGGCTCTATAAACACATACCATGTAATTCTGTATTTCAGTAGTTGAGTGGGATAATGCACTGGCTCTCTGAAGAGCTTGTGGAAATGAAGCATTTAGCATCAGCATCATGGAGCTTAATTGGAAGTTCATTTGCAGTTATTTATTGATAAAATATCAAGGAATCATAGAATCATTCTCACTTTCATCGACAAATCATTCCCAAACATACTTGTAGGGAATGAGATCGATGTTGTAGCAAAATGTTTTACATGATTGGGTTCAGAACTAAAATAATAGAAATTTTCTACTGGTTTTCTTGTAGCCATGAAAGATCTGAAATGGAGGATTTCAGGGTAGCAATTACTGCATATGCTGTGGTCACTTTTCCAAGGCCTATTTTAAACTCTATATGCTTAGAAATCAAATTACCCATAAGGAGAAAATAAAAAAACAAAAAAATAACCCAAAGTGATGTACATATAAAACTGGTGACATATATAAGTAAAAACCAAGGCAAACTGTTGGTTTTGTTGAAGAGAATTTGTGAATTATTGATTTTAGTGTGATCAGAAATTCACCTAGAAGTTTAAGAAATATTAATACAAAGGAATTTTAGAAAGAGGAATAGAAGAAGTAAGTTATTTTGAGTTCTACAATTCATTAATGCTTAATTTTCTGTATATCATCCTGGATGGAATTTACTTTAATCCTGTTTCTCTCCTGCTATTTTTTGTATGTGTGCATCCATGTGTGTGTGTGTGTGTGATAGGAATTTCTAGTGAACTTTGTTTTAGATAACATAAGTGTATCTGCAGATGAGAGGATCCCAGTACCTAGCTAGAGTGTTAAATTAGCAAAAAACTCAGAAAATATTTTATATTGCAATGGAAGAACAGCAAAATTTTGATTGGTAAAACTTCCCTTGATTGCTATTTTTACAATTACCTGCAACAGCAATAGTAGGGTGTATGTCATTAAAATAGAAATAAAAATGTATCTTTTCATAAGGATGTAAGGTGGCTCAGGAGGAGATAAATTTATTAAGTCTTAATCCTGGAATCTATTTCACAGATTCACAACAGTACTTTCCATGTAACAGGAGACTTGATTAAGACCACAATAAATTTATCTGCCAAGTACTGTTACCTTGTTATGCTTAGAAGTTGTGTTCTTTACCTTCCCCCTTATTACTGTTTCATTTGTTTTCTGTTTTCTATGTTCGTATTTGGCACGCATTGTCTGTTTTTTTCATTTATTCCAAACAAGAAAAATTGACATCCAGACTAAGAATATGTTCTGGTACTTCTAATGCTTCTTCTGAAAACAGAAGTTAATTGTAACTGCTCCTTGTGTGTTTATCAGTTTTGAAGTAGTGCTGAGTTTGAGTGGGTTTGTGAGTTGTACAAATTTTGGCCTTCAAGAAAACACCACTTAGTCTTTTTAATAACTTTTCTGTATTGCCAAAAGGTTAATTGTGTCAGAACATGTTTTCCATTCTCAAGTCATGCAATAACTGTGAACATTTTCTCAGCTGCTACCTTGGAGATAGAGTTTGTTACACAAGTTTCACTCTATTGTCTCCTGTCCTCATTAAACTTTCATGATTTTTTAAAGCAGAAGCTTTTCTTTATACAAGTAAGTAATTAAGTCATGAATATTTGGACAAAATACTATTGAATTATATATTTCTATATCAGAAAGTATGCCTGCACTCTAATGTGACATGATGGTCAATGCCTATTTCAGTGTTGCAGAGTGGTATCCCAGTATATTTCTTCTCTTCTTCTGAAGGAAAGACATATTTTTCCCCTGAACTTTGCTAATTGACCCACCGGGCAACCACAATTACCATAAGCTCATATTGTGGAGTCTGGCTGAGTGAATAATTTAAATCTTTCCAACTCCTAATTACCTTTTGAACAATTAAGTTGGTATATTGTTTTTAACCCTGAGAAGCAGTGACTTGGTATATGAAAAGCAACTCAAATTTGTTGCTTAGTTGTTCATTATTGATACTACTATTCTTAGTTTGAATTACAACCCATTGTTAAAGCAACTGAAAGGAGAAGAGATGGAAAAGAAAAAAAAGCTGCATGGTTCTGCCTCCATGTCTCTCTCCCTGCTGAGTGTTCCTGTTGGACAGCATGCATGCAGTCACTCCCAGTGTCTCAGGCAGTCCTGGGCTCTGAGGTGGGTGCAGCTGGCAGTTCACAAAGGGACTGAGCAATGCCCAGAGCAGGAGTGCATGGCTGGAAGCAGGGAAGGGGAACAGTAAAAACACAGAAAGGAAAAAGGTGAAAATGATCTGGTCCTTTGAGAGCAGCAAACTCTTACCAGTCTGGTATTGGGCTGTAACACAACCTTTGCAGATTAACTTCCAGGTTGCAGTCTTTCCAGCCTTCTGCCATCAGTAGCTGCGTTCCCACCCCCTCCACGGGCTCTTCTCTCTGACTGTTTGCTTAGCCCTGTCCGGATCGTGGCAACAGGTGAATGATGATCTATGTTCTTAGCATCCTGAAGCAGTGCAATGAGTGATGGATCGAACAAGTGCTGCAGCCAGGAAAAGATAAAGCCTAATAGCAAAGAGAAGATTATGGCAGTCAGATGTTAGACAGGCTGAGGGTAGTGAAGGACTACTGGGTAATGCTTCTGGAGCAGGCTGATGTGTCTGTGTTACATCGGTTGAAAGAAGCACATCCTCCCTTCTGGGCTTGTTTTCGCCCTCATGTTGACTGTTGGCAGAACTTGTATGATAAAATGGATAGGGGAACCAATATGGAGTCACAATTTTTTCCACTCTTAGATTAGTTTAATTCAGATCAGTGCTACTGAAAATTGTCCTGGTTTAGGGCAAATTTGGGAGGAAACCTCCGAATGGAGTCCCTCCAAGAAACAGATACAAGCATTCCCTCCCCCATTGGTTCAGGAAAAAAAAATGTTTCCTCAGAGAGAAGTGGAAAAAACCTGTTTATTTAACAAGCAAAACACCTCCCAGCACAAAAATGAGCAATACTAAACAGTAAACCTCTCGCCCCTCTGAAGAGATGACAGATTCAGCAGAGTCCCTTCCGTGGGTTGCAGCCCGGCTCACTCAGGCTGTTCTCAGTCCCTTCGGCGCTGGGAAATGTCACAGCCCAGGCCAGGCCTGGTGGGACACAGGTGTGAGCTCCCGGTGCTCCTCTGGGTTTTCAGACCAGAGCAGGTTCAAACAATTCCCAGAAAAAAAAAAGAGGGGAAAAAAAACAAACCACGATCCAGGGAACTTCTTTGCTTCAGTTAGTCAGAAAAACCAACCAAAGCAAAAGAGAGCTCTATCCCGCTGTCCACTGCAGACAGAGCAGTCTGTGAGAAGGATGCAGGGGAGCCGGGTATTGACTCTGATAACAAAACTCTGCACTTCTTCTCCCCCCCTTCGCTCTGGGAACCAGTCTTTAAGCTGCAGGATTTAAATAACCAACAGAACAGATGATTTTGGGCATACAAGCATCATAAAGTCACCCTAAGACAATATTGAACTATGTTCTAATTTGGAGGTAATAGGAAATATTTCTCTGAGTGCAAAAATAAAGGCTGGAAAACTGGCTGATAGAAAAAGATGTGAAAGATTAAAAAGTCAGAGAAGGAAGGGTAAGTGAAACAAAAACTGTGTAGTACAAAGTCTAATTAGGAACTGATATGATTTTTCTGTTGTAAGCTGGGAGTTAAAATTGAAAGTGTCAGAGGAAGAGAGATCTGGCTTTATTAGTTTCAGGGTGACTAAAGCCATAAGTGTGACATGCCAATGAAAAAAGACAAGTGTAAAGACATATCAGGATGTATTACAGCATTTTTAGAAGTGGAAAGAAAATATTAAAGCCAATGTACATGGTACTGGTGGGATTTCATCTCAAATTCTGTTTGTAGTTTGGGTCACATATGATCGAAACATGAATTCTAAAAGGAAGAAGTGCAAGATAGTAGCTAGAGTTGAGGAAATAGAGATCCTGTCTTAGGTATTATTAGGAATTATTATGTCTCCTTGTAGAATAAAGAAATGCACTCTCTTTTTATTCTACTCAAAGAGAAATGCACTGGCAAAGTGAGAATGTGTTTAAGCTGTAGAACAATGTTAGCAGAAGAACAAATGTGTATTTGCTGGAAATGAGGGACAATAACCATCTGGGAGTAAAATTGTAGATTAATCAGTAAATATGGTGGGTAGGTTCTTTCTCCTAGTATTGTGAAACAGCTTGATATTTTTGTCACATGAAATATATAAAATACATAATTCTAAAAGCTGGAAATTAGACAGAAAATAAAAGTTTTTTCTTTCAGACGTAAAAAATTTTAATCTCCTGCCACCCTATACTAGAAATGTTAGTGGGTAGAAGTGAATTGGGAGAAATTAGGAACAAGCCTCTTTCATGGAGGAAAGAAATTGGATATAATTACAAATATTTAGTGAGGCTCAGGTTTATTTTCTAACACATAAAGGACAGATTTTCTGAGTGAAAGTTGTGTCTTGCAGTAATTCTTCCCTACAGCATTCAAAGCCCCAAAGTCAGGCTGTACAAGGATATCTATAATGAGAAATGTAATCCTCTTTAAGGGCTGTAAACAAATAAAAATATTCAATTTGTTCAGTAGTACATAGCATTTATATGACTTATAACACAAACAATATATGTGTTTTCTCTATATAATAATTACACTAAAAACAGATGGAAGAGTATATTCTTTTCGATATCTTTTGCTTTTTTTGATTTGGTTACACCTCTATACATAAAAATAAGTATTTTCCATAGATAATTTTATAAATATTTTTTACCACTGGTAATAGAGATGTTGGCATTTTTCTTTTAGAAGAATGATGACATAGTAGTGTTCACTAAATGGCTTTCTCCCATAGGTGTGTGGACTTGCTTTCAGAGAAATTACCAGCTTAAAAAAATATATATATCTGAAATACATAAATTCCTCTAAAAATTTCCTTTAAAAAAAATAAAGATGCTTTGCATGCTTTTCTAAATTTCAAAATTTCAGCCAAAGTATAAATACTCTAATGTTTTCTTTATAATAAAAATATGCTCCTCATACTAATTTTTGTAACTATACACTCATTCCAATAAGCCTCATTGTGCCTTTATCACTCCAGCCTTGCAGTGGAGAATGTATTAAGTATGTTTATAGTCAACTTCAGATATGACTGTCAATACATATGAAAATCGTATATTTCTGGAGTTGTTAATCACATCCTGTTCTTGTTTCTGTTAAATAGTAAGGAAGTTGAATGCATCTGTATTTGAATAGTTTTGTGCACAAAAAAACAATAATGTATGTTTTTATCTGGCCCTAACTCCACAAGGCCCCTAGGCTCAATTCAAGAAGGTATTCTAGCCAAGAGGGCCCTTTAGCACCATCCTTAAATGCTTTGTTGAAGCGTGGCCAGTTAGAGCAGCTTGCTAACATTTCCTGTCATGGGCAATAGCCTACTCTTACACTCTATCTGCTTTCTCTGCAGCTGATGGGTTTGCTTAATGCAGTTACTGCTACAAATCTAGATGCATTTAGGAATCCTTTGCAAAGTACATCCTTTATCTCACAGACTTTCATGCTTTCTTTTCTTGGTTCAGGGGCCCCAGTTTTCATTCTGGACCTCAATGGTTACAGAGTAATAACCATCTATTACTATGTAGTACTTTAAAGTGGGAATGTGTAGGAATAACGGGGCTGGGTGGCCAAAGCTGTTTTATTTTTTTTTCCTCTTGCTAATTTAATACATTTAAATTTGTAAAACTAGTATTTTAGCAAAGCTGTCTTTCTGTACTCAATATATATCTTGGCAGCTCAGTGAAGTTAGTTTATGATGAGAATTAGCTTATGTCATGTATTCAAAACATTTGAGCTAATTGTTTAATTAAAAATCAATGGAGACCAATATTGAGTCTCTGGAGGTTAGACAGTGAGGTGGGTCCATTCCAGAGTGAGGTCTTAACTTTCAATTCCATAGTGAAGATAAAAAATAATATTGATTATAATGTTTTTGTATAGTGTAATAAACCATTTGCATGCATTTTAAGGGTTGTTTTATAAGCAAAAGAAGTGATAATATAACTATCTATGGACAGGGATGTAAGGCCTGGTCTTGGGAAAAAATTTAAACTGAATAATATTGTGTGGTGTTGAGCCTTTGTTTTGTGTTGTCAGTACTGTGCCTTTCACTATTGATTGTTAAAGAAATTTTGGTTCATTAGATAAAAAAGCTAAAACTATGTTACACCACAAATGCAATTAAAAGTTTGTTAATAATGTTTTGTTTTAATCCTGTTTTTCACTTGTGAACATTCTCTTGCTTGCTTCTCTTAAAAAGAGTATTATGCTAAAATAGGTGAGAAAGTGTTCACAGTGGTTTTCTTACCTTTTAAATTTTCTGTCTGTGGTCACAAATGTTGTATGATGTGTAAGTGGCATTTAATTGTAACTGTAGTATTTCCATTAATATTAAGTAACAAATAAAGGTAATTATATGGATTTCAATACAATGTAAGAGATATGGGCTTTACTAGAACAAGTGGGTCCAGTCTCCTGATGATGGACTTTCTTGCCTTGTTCCTTCTCCTTTTCCTTTTGTCCTCATCTATTCCAATGCTGTAGACATAGGCATATTGACTATGGCTGTAGCAATAAAATAATTCAATTTTGTAATTATTTTCTAATATAAGATCTTATAATTTTACTAATTTTTCATCTTCTAGTGTTTCTATTGCTCTTCAGATTGAGAATTTTTCATTCTCAGTCTCTGAAAGGCTCTTTTGGCCACCACATTAACCCATTTACTTTATTCCATAAATACATATGATGCTTTGAATACGACACATTTTCATAAAGTGTTCTGCTACTGATCATCCCTATCAGAAAAGGTAAAGCCCCAATGCTTTGGCTCTTCCTTAAGTGTTACACAGTAAATTAATTTTGTTATGTGTTTGTGTCATTATAACCCCAGGGGCAGGTCAGCCCCACACAACTGCTTGCTCATTTGCCTTACAGAGGGATGAGGGAGAGAATAGATGGGTAAAGGAGAGAAGACTCGTGACATAAAGGCAGTTTAACAGGTAATGGGAAAACCATGCACACAAGCAAAAAAACCAAGGGATTACATCCCCGCTACTCATTGGCGGGCAGGTGTTCAGCCATCCCCAGGAAAGCAGAGCTCCATCATGGGTAGCAGTGACTGGGGAAGACAAACATCATCACTCTGAGCATCCTTCCCTTCCTCTCCTTCCCCCAGATCTATATGCTGAGCACAACGCCACATGGTCTGGGATATCCCTGTGGTCACTTGGGGTCAGCTGTCCTGGCTGTGTCCCCTCCATGTGCACCCCCAGGCTCCTCACTGGTGGGGTGGGGTGAGAGGCAGAAAGGGCCTTGGCTCTGGGTAAACTCTGCTCAGCAACAGCTGGAACATCCCTGTGTTATCAACACTGTTTCCAGCACTAATCCAGAACACAGCTCCAGATCACCTACTGGAGAAAGTTAACTCTATCCCAGGAAAAGCCAGCACAGTATGTGAGAAAGCAATATTCTAATAGAAGGACAAGTTCTCAGCTTGTGTCATAATAACTGCTTATTTTATTGGAAGTGAAGTTTGATTTAGCTTCAGGAATGCTGGCCTATATATCTTTGCCCATTGCTATGGGATAGAGGTCTCAAATGAATACTAGATTTTTTTGTAGAATGTCTGCACAACTTCCACATGTAGAATTTTATAATGGTGTTTTCATTAGTTGTCTTTCCTTTGAAAGTAAAACTACTGGAAATTGCTTGTGGCTGGGGTGACATAATGAATTAGAAAGGACATGAATTTAGTCTTTTGTAGAGACAGCTGTGTCTGGTATTTTAATATGGTTTTGAAGAGAAACAAAGGAAAGCTAATTAATGTGTTTATGTAAATTCTACAGATGACAGTGTTGAGCCACAGTCAGTTCCTTTACCATGGAAGCAAATGATGGTTGTCCTGTCCATGTCTGTTTAGTGATTTAGGGCCTACCCAAACATATAATTAAAAAACTGAATGCTGTGGTTGCTAAAGACAAAAGCAATTAAACAAGAGACTGATGAGAAGAAGCTTCTGGCAAAATAATTTTATACTAAACAAAGAAAGAAAGACTCCTGTTCAGATGGTGCTACGTAATTGAATTGCAAAACACAGTGCCACATTATTGTGACCACAAAAGAGTAAATTTTGTTCTATGGCAACTTAACAAAATTCTTAAGTTTGCTAACACTGATAAATACAGATATGTCACTGACAAGAATACTTTGCTTTATGGAAGCGGTGAAAAGCTTGGTCTGTTTTTTCAAATGTCTTGCCATATTTTTTGATTTCATATTTCTAGCAGTGGGAGTAACAGAAGCTGAGCTGGGGGAATAAGAACTCAGTGACCACCTGCATTATTGCTGCCATGCTCAGCAGATTTAGAGCCAGTCAAAGTTCTTTATACTCACTGTGTGATGTGCCAGTATTATTCATGTGTTAATTAATTTGTACCTTTAAATTTTGAATCTGTAACATCGAAATAACACTTTCTTCCAGTTTGCGCTGCAAATTGGTTCTAAGATGCCTATAATTTTAAGCATTCCTAATGATATTATAACTGGTCTAGCTTTTATAAAAATCAATGCTAAATACTTTGTCATAAAGAGTTATACAGAGGAAGAAAAATCTGAAATCTAATGGGAAATCTCATATGAAATCTGAAATATGAAATCTATATAGTTCTAAGGTTCACCTTTCATTAGGATTCAAATGGAAAAAACAGGCCACAGAAATTCAGTAAAGGCAAGCAAATGCTCAAACAATGGAGTTTCACAAAGATAGCAAGAGAAATTATATTATGGATTTTTTGACAGAATATTTGTACCATAAAAATAATTGTATAAAAGATTAAGAGAGAGAGGAAATAATTTTTAATACACATAGTTTGGGGCAAGTATGATAAAATTCAAACCAATTGAATATTTTTTATGTTTTTCTAATGGCTAAATTTCATTGCAAAGCAACTTGTATTTGAAAATACCAGTGAGATCAGTAACTCTCCATGTCTCTTACAATAGAGGTAGAGATCACTAGGTCTTATTTTGTTCCTAGATGTACTTTCCACTTAAGAAATATTTCTAAGAATGATCTCAGCTACTTATATTTAGTTGTGGGATGTCTTTCATCTCAAGACATCGTCTGAATTTATTGCAGTTATTTGCTTTCTTTGCTGATAGTC
This sequence comes from Toxostoma redivivum, assembly GCA_013397375.1. Taxonomy (NCBI): domain Eukaryota; kingdom Metazoa; phylum Chordata; class Aves; order Passeriformes; family Mimidae; genus Toxostoma; species Toxostoma redivivum. The sequence continues at coordinate 226,443 of VXBI01001676.1, forward strand.
CAGACTCAATATCATATTTTTTCTTTCTTATTCTAGTTTACATTCCAAAATTATTTAAAACAGATAGAATAATTCAGTACTGTTTAAGACAAGAATCAGCTTTTCCTTCTGGGTGAGTTACGATTTTTCTCCTTGAAAATTGAAAAACATTGCTGTTAAACTGGTGTGGGGAATCCCTGACTTAAAGATGTTTTACTGGAGGCTAGTGAAGCCATCCACTGTATGTAGTTAAGTGTGCATTTAGACTGACTTTGTGTCACTACAAGTGGGAGTTTTGCTGTTGGGTTTTCCTTGTGACAATGACATGGCAGCTGCAATGCATTACTTTATCTGGATCAGTGACATTGGGACAGCCTTGGGTGTGAAGCACTTTGATTGCCAGTTGAAATTAGGCCAAAGAAAGAAACAAATATGAAAACTTGCAATGAGATGAAATTTTCTTTTGCAGAGTGTTACATTTTTATGAAGTGAAAAATCAATATGTAGAGGAACATTAATTTTATTGCATGCTAAAACTTTAACGGAGTGAGAGAGCCTGGCTTAATGCAGCTTTTGTTGGAATAAAGACAGTTGGGATGAGTTTGCTCTAGTCCTCAGAGCTGCTTCTTTCCCAGGTGTGCCATATTTAGGTTTTGCCTATTACTGCAAATTACCACTTCATTGATTCTTGCTGATACTAAAGATCTATAGATGACATCTCATTTCACTCCAAAATTGAAATGCCTTTAGATCACTTTACATCAGAAGATGTAACGATAAGTTTTGGGTACTAAATGTGACATTATAAAGTAGAATTTAAGGGTTTTAAACGTCTTTAGATTTTAATAATGTAATTATTCACTTTCCTTATTGCTTGAAATCCAAAATTCTTTAACTAGGTATAAGATCAGTCATATAACGAATCAATGTATGGTAATTATCATATTTGAGTAAACCATGTGTTTTCTATCTGATAGACTGTGTTGCTTGGACTTGGCTTTGTAACAGATAATTTGCAAATTATCTACTTTACAGGGTCTGTTCCACACATAACTGCTGTTGTGTATTTTTCATTCCTATGTGCTATGAGAGACCTCTAGAATTCTGCATAAGATTAGAAATGTTTCTGATACTTTTAGCAGCTTGAGATATTAAACAGAACAATTAAATGGAAATTTTAAGACTTTAGTTGACAAACATGATGGATAAAATATTTAAAAGAAAAAAATATTCTAATTTGGCCTTATGTGTCCAACAGTATATTCTTCTTTAAGAGGAAAAAACAGTACTTAAATTATTAATTGTGTTAATACATTAATTGTTAAATTAATTAATAATTAAATAATAAATTAATTATTAAATAATAAATTAATTAATAATTAAATAACAAATTAAATAAATTAAATAAATAATTAATTTAATTAATTAATTAATAATTGTCCTTATTTTGTATGAATTCACTTAATTTGAATTTGGCTTAGATAAGTAGTAAAAGTATTTAGAAACTGCATAAAAGGTTTGTCCTCGTGTAATTTCCAAAGCAAATATTCCTATGTAATATCACATGTCCATTTGAATGTATAAATGAAAAACGTGGATCTTGATTTCTATAGTTGTATGTCTAATAATTCTATATTTATCCCTTAAATTAACATATATATACTTGTTGATACATAACAAAACTAAGTCATCAACATTTTAATGATTCAGGATTAATTGCTACAGTTGTTACAATTTCATTAAATGAACCATAGAAAGCAGGACTGTCTGACACCCGAGTTGCTTCCAATATAACTACCTCTCATCAATGAACAATCAGCTTTATCTAAATTATATCTGACAGTTTTCTGCCTAATGCAGGCTTAATAGCTTTCAGTTACTGAGTGGCTTAAGCTAGAACATATTTCTTGAATTAACTTCTGTGATGGCACAGGAGTCAGTAGCAAAAGGCTAATGTCATTAAGCTGTAGTATATTTTAAAAATTTTTTAGCCATGCTATCTCTTTTCAAACTATGCTACTGACATTTAGGAGTGAGACTGCACTTCTTCCATAATTAGACTTAAGGGGAAAAAAAAAGACTTCTTTTTACTAGATCTGTTGTGATTATAGACTACTATATAAGGGAGATAGTTTAAAATTTTGTATTTTGTAGATGCTTTATTGTTATATAGATCTATTAGATACAAATGTTCACTGTTGTGTGATAGAAAGAACAACATTCCTTACCAGACTTTAGATGCAATGCCATTCAAAAATACATAAATCAATATCCCAACATGTTGTTGAAGATGATTCTATGATGAGCAAAAGTGAAGACAATGGAAGTTTCGCTTTAAGAGGGAAAAATTAAATACACATTCATATTATACATATATATGCTTCTCTGTTTGTGTTTATGTATTGCATATATACACATATATATAGTTCAAATTATTGTTCAAATTATACAAGTGGTCAAGTTATAGTTCATTAGGTTTTTTAAAAATAAATGTTTATATATAAACTAACAGATTAGAAGAGGATTAAAGAAATGACTGTGAAGTACTTTGTAGCTATTAAGACCAAAGACAGGAAGGAATATGTAGGGTATGCCCACACAGGATAGTGTATGGTAAAATTAAAAGTTAAAATATGGATAGACTCTTGAAGAAAACATTTTCAGAAATATATATTAAGTGGAAATTATCTCCAAGAGGAATGATAAAAGTACTGATTAGGATATTAAAAATTTCACTGGTGGAATACTAGAAAATGCACCATGGAGAACAGTCTTGCTCTAGTGCATAGAGAGCATAGATGGCCTACTAGGCAATTTTATCTGTAATACATATGATTCTATTTTTTCTGTTCACATTTTAAGCACCTCTTTTCAAAAATGCCTGTTCTGTAGGCACTATTCTGAAAGGGTATACTGGGGAAAGCAAGAGCTGTAGAAAAAGGACACCATTCATTTCATGTGCATTAATCAAATACACACCCAGTATGCTAGTACTTTCCTAACAATGAAAAACACTGTTGCCTCCCTACACAGAGGCAGAAGTTATAAAATTGAGAATAGGAAAAAAATGAATTATGTACAGAATACATTGCTTTGCTTTAAATGGAGTTAGATTCTTAGGAAGAATTTTCATGTAGGTTTTATACAGTTATTTCAATATGAGCTAATGGAAGCCACCAGGACTGCACATAAAAATAAAAGAGACTAAAGGGATTATATAAAGAATATCTTGTTTGAAATTTTTATTTGATAAGAGATTAAACTAATTTATCTACCCTTAAGCACATGACCATTTTAATTGACTTTAGTAGGTCAATAAATTGTTGATACAAGGCAAGTGATTGGATATGTTGTGGCCCACTGGCTATTGTTGATCAAGTAGGATATCTGCCTAACAGCATAACACAGTACTGGTACCTTCTTTAGATTTGGAAAAGATGCAAAAATGTGTTTGCAGCAATCATCTCTTCTTCCTTGTTAGGAGACTCTCTTCATTGTTCTTTGTAATAGGAGAACTATTCATCTTTGTTGCATTTACCCTGACAAATCAATTCAACCTTTGCCTTTTTCTTTTTAGATCTGAAGTACCCAGCTGTACTATCTGGAACATTATAAGTGAGAGGAAAAAATAAAGTTTGAAGTCAGAGTACAGGTAGTTTGAAAAAAAAAGTATAGTCTACTTATGCTTGCCACGTAATTTGATTGAGCCATTTGATCAAATAATTCAATCTCTGTAGAGAATGATTTCATGATGTATTTTAGAACGCCTGGTCAGTGAGAACTGCCTTAGAAAATGGAATGAGAATCACACTGGGAAATTTTAGCTGTCGGTGGCTCCTAATAGAATTCTGTATGAGTAACTCTGTCAGGTTCAGCTTCTGAACCTCAGAGAGTGTTTCTTTTAGCTGGTCAACAGAGTTGATTCTGTGTCTACTGCAGAGTTTCAAGTAGAATAACACTAAAATTGGGTTTATTTGACAGGTTGTACACCTTAATTCAGCAATAATATTTAATCTAATCTTCCTTGAGAAATCATAAAGGCACTGTTAAAAGTGGATCTCTAAGTTTAAGAATTTATCTGTTTTTTTAAATTATTTTATATTACTCAATAACTACAGCTGAATTAACATAATTAGTAATCAACCATGGATTAGGAACTCAAAATAAAGGTTACCACCTTTCTTCTGCATAAATAAAATGACAGAGGAGATTTTAATATTCTTTTCTGTTTAATGTCTGATGAGTTGCTTTTCTTTTTACATTGGGCTTATGTTATTCTTAAGCATAAGTGCTTTAACAAGTGAATAACACATCCAAGCCCTTGAACGTTAAGAATTATAAATGCAGCTATCCTGATAAAAAAACGTATTTGATTAGCATCAATTCCCCATTAGCACACATGACTATTCATACCAGTGCTGCCTTTGGATTGCTCCCTAGGTTTACAGGGAAAACTTGTTGGGAAAACTTTACTGGAAATTGCATGTGCTTTTCCATAGCCAAGTGAAATGACTTGAAGAACTCCAGAGCATAAATCAAGATTAATTTCTGGGCATGCATAGCAAGGTGATCTTGAGATCAAAACATTAAAAAATAGGAATGTAGTGCTCCTGATAAGAGGGATTTTTAAAGATAATGGATGAATTCTATTTAAAATACAATTTAAAACTGTGGAAAGCTCTTTCTGTTATTTAGGTATTTATGAAGAAGTAGTTATTTCTACATACAAATTAAAACTGGACTAAAGTAGAAATTTCATTTAAAAATCTACACTGAAAACATTGGGAAAATATTATAAGATAGTGATATATTAATCACCACATAGAGAACTAAAAAGATTGAATAGTCTTTAGGGTGGCATTAAAATATAGTTAGACTATTTTAAATGAAGACATAACCATCTCTATGGACACATGCAGAAAAGCAGGAAACAGGAATTATCATTGCAAAGTTTGCTATTATGTTTGAAGATAATAAAGATTTCAGACCAAGAGCATGCTAATAATATGATCCAAATTAGCCACAATATTCTTGAAGTGTAGTTGGTGATTATATATGGAATATAATCAGAGTTGTTTATAATACAGATATAATACAGTTCTTTCCTTAGGTGAAAAACTGATTATGTATAGTTCTTTATATCTTAAAGAACAATTGCAAAGTTGTATAAATATTATGTGACTGAAGAAATTTAAATAGTCACAGATACTGAAGTCTATGGGAAATTTAATTAAAATTAGACATATTTAACATTATTGCTAGTCTTGTGTTTGAAACACAATAGCTGATCTACATACTGCAGTGTTATGTCTACACTGAAAGTTTTGAACTCTCTCTTTGTTCTTCTTTGCCATACTAAAAGTAATGTATCAACTAAGTCTTGTGTTCTCAGTATTTTATTTTTACTTTTCTCACTTGATAGCAACCAGCTCTTAACTGTAAAATAAATTTATTCCTTATTCTGTTAGTTGTAAGTACTTATGGTAACAGTAAAATGTATTTAACCTCATTCCTACAATCTGCTATTCTTCCGGTAGACAAATCTGTTCCTTAGTCAGTGGTGGTTTGGCACTGAGGGTGAGGTGTGAATGAATCTATGTGTAAAGATGAGGTTACTTGGATTCAGGATATTCAGTTCAGCCAACTCACTTGACTCAGAGTTGCAATGGATAAGTTTGAACTGACAGCTGCAACTTCACATTTCATTTAATGCATTTTCCTGAAGGTATTTTTGGCAGCATGTAAATAAGTCTTAGGTTATTTGTTGCTAAGCACATTCAGAACTGTGAAGCTTCTGGTGTAAAGCATTGTGTCTCAGCACATATTCATGCATTAATAGATAATCTTTTGAGAGGTGTTGCATATACTTGGCTAAGACATTAAAAATAAAAATGATAGAGTATGTTTTATGCATTGAGGTTTTCATCAATGTTTACACAAAGTGTAAAACCTGCCTAAAATATCTGGGATCAGTATCCTAGTTCAGACTAATGGGATTGTAGCTGGAGGGGGTTGGAGCTTTACTGATCCTAAGCCATTACAGTACACACTGACTCCTGTCATTATCATAATAAGACAAACTTGGGAGATTCTCCAAAAACCTTTGTACTGTCTTCAGGTGAATTATAAATTTACAGGCAGGAACTTCAGAGTCTTAGAATAAAAGTGACTCAGTTTCACTTTCCTTGAGTGTGAGTAAATATCATCTACTCATTTTCATAAAAAGGTCTGAATGTAATACATAAGCTAGTCATAATGAGAGAAGCATCAACACAGACTTCAGATTTCTTTCTGAATGAATGCTGGTTTAGTTGAATCTTGGAGTTCTTCAGGATCTTTGCATGTTTTAAACACTGAAACATCTGTGCTTACCAAAACTCTCTTTGTGAATTACTTAGTACGAGTGACATGTTAAGTTGAAACTACTTGCCTGATTTTTGGAAACGCTATTCTGCAGGTACCAGGCTGTTTTTCTGTTGACATTAAATCCTCTGAAGGCTGTAAGACATATAGTTTCCTTTTTAAGTAATTTGCACTGTAATAGAAACCCCCATCATTTTCCACTTTCTTGATTTGAATTACAGCAATATTTTGCTCTAGAAAAAGACTTGCAAAGATAAGAAAAATGTAATGGGTTTTTAACAAATGAGTTACCTTTTGGTCAAGAGCTTTTAACTCCTGAAACTATTACATCATCACAGCCCTTAAAAAAGTTCATTTCATAATTAGGGCAAAATTTAGCAGTGGCAACAGATTTAGCAATAGTACAGTCTTCATAAATATTTTGTAGCTAAGGGAAAGGAATTGAAGATTCATCATAATTCCTGCAAATAAAAACCCCAAAATATCTCTGTAATTTCTAAATGCATTAAAGAGAGGACATCAGAATATATTTATGCTGTTAATGCTATTTCACAGTTCAATCAGTTATCTTGCTGTGTAATAAAAGAAATTAAAATGACCCCTCTTTTCAGAGTGTAACTGTAGGATTTTACTATAAGGCTGCCTTGATTTGATCTTACTCTTACTGAAACAGAAAATTATATCCAACTAATGCATCTGAAGTGGGTTGTTATACCATCCAAAGCTCTCTTGTGAAATTAATGGCTTCTGCTTCTCGCCTCGATTTCATCTTATGATCTTCCCTTCCNCATTATCTTTCTGGTGATATTCTAAGTCAGTCTGAATCACATGCTTCAGATACAGCACATATTTACAAAACAAAATAAACCTACCCAGATTTGAAAATGTCAGGAATATGATTAATGTTCTGTGCTATGTGTAGTAATTGAGGACCTTTTAAAGCAACTAACAGCTTGATCAAGAGAATCAACAGCAGAACAGCATAATGACTGTAAAATATTAATTAATTTTTCCACTGTTAACCCCCTGCATTTTCTGACAACAGTGTTCATACATGAAAGCTAAATATCTTCTTCCTACCTGTAAGTAATCATTAATGGTACCTCTGATTCAGTCTACATGTGTACTTGTTCCTCTGCAAAACAGTGTCATACAAATAAAATTTACAAATAGATATTTCCTTCTAGCTGCAAAACTCACACTTGTATTTCTTATTAAAATGTAACTAATGTGTAATGCAGACTGTTTATACATATTATAAATTAATACTGAGTTTCTTTTTGACTTTTATTCTTTATAAAATTTATGAAAATATGTTCTATTTATCCTAATGTAAAATTTGCTGCTTTTAATAATTTTTTAAAAATGAGGGCAATATTTATCATGTGATTTCATTTACTAAACAAACACAAAGTCTGTGGTTGCCAATGTGGTAGATTTCTGATTATGATCTTGTAACAAAAAATCCTTTTATATTTAAGAATTCCCTGCAAATCTTGTGTGTGCAGTGTTCATATTCACAGCTCTTCACAGGAGACTGAGCTCTTGTCTTGAAGTTAGTCTAAACTCTTGTGTTTAGTTGAGTGCATTTACCTCTAAAGATTTTTCCCTCATGTCTTGCAGTGGAGAGTAGAAAGAATGAAGATTTAGACCACTGCTAGAAGTACTGTTTATTCAGTGGATCCCATAATCCCAGTTATTTTAAGATTGATTTCATTTTGTCTTGACTATGTCAGCTGTGTTATATTGTATGAACGGACATCCTGCGATAAGGAAGTAGGAAGAAACAAGGAAGAGAAATCATGGTAAAAACTGAGTCATGAAACAAAATGATTGTTCCATACAGAATTTTTCTTCTTACACTATTTGATTTGAGGTAGATAAATAATATTTTTTCTTTCATTATAGCATCTGCTGTCTTTTAGTGAGAAGAAACACAATAATTTTATTTAAATTATGCGTTAGATGAATCTGATGTAGCTCAATTGACAGCTTCTGTAATAGCAAAAATGTTTCTTGTCATGATTTACCAAAATATGAGTATTGGTCTACTACTGATACTCAACTGTGACGGACAAAAGACTCTCTAACAATTTAAAGTTAGCAAGTGTATGTTTATTCAGTGCTGGGCAGCATCGTGAGGTCATCCTCTAATATGCACTGCAAAATCACAGGTGATCACAGAGTCTGTTTATTGACAAAAGCTTCAAACAAATACATATTCATAATAACAACCCCTCCCATTCCCCACTTCCTATGGTAATTAGCTTGAATAGCTATTAAGCATGCATGATTGGCTTCTTAAATTAAGTCTGGGGTCGTTTTTGTGGGGAGGAGTCTTAAAAAGAGGAAGTAAGGTGAGTCTTCCTTGCCCTGAACTCTTGACCTTTTCTATCAATGACAATACAAATGGCTTCTGAGGCAACTCCAATTTCCTTCTCTTCATGACTTTGAATTAGTTTCTGGTTGCAGTTGTTCGTGTTTCTTTGGATCTACCTACTAGTTTCATCTTTTCCCATTGCAAGCACAGCTGAGCAAATATAAAATGACAGGCAATCAATTATTTAAGTTTCAGATAACTATTTCAAGTCTGGTTTTCTTTTACTAACTTCTAACTTTTAATTGTTTTCAGCAAGGCCTATCTATCCATTTGCTTTATAATTAACTTTAGTAAATAACTAACTTTTAACTAAAATCCTAATTTCTCTGAGATTAGTGTTTCAGTGAACTGCTGCTCATCACTGAAGTTTTAAAATGGTTCGACTCTTCTTCAGTGCCTTATTTTTGATTTGAACACTGGTCTGTTATTAATTACTACATAAACCAAAATATACTTCTCCCCAAGTACTCCTTCAATCCCAACTGCACTGCCCATTCAATGTTTTCTTTTATATTTGCTAATGTCTTTTAAGTCCCTAATCTTCCTTTTTCAAGTAGGTGATTGATTGCAAAGATAGGCACAGCAGTCATGATTCTAGCCCACATCCTCAGATCAGCTTAACCAGAGTTAAGAATTGAGTCCTCTTTGGTAGAAACCAGGCTGGCCATTTGCTTGCAAAGGAGTATTTTAGTGACAATTGGTGGAAAAGTTTATTAAATCCTTTGTCCTCTTCTCTGCACTCTGTCAATATCCTTTCCTCTCTTTTGAATGGCAGGTAAATATTTTATTTGTTGTTCTCTCACTACCAGTGTATTCATAGGAGTTTGTGTTCATATTAATCTTGTTCCTTTCTTATTTATATTCCATAATGTGTGTTGGCTTTTCTTATTTTTCACTGTGTGTTTTTGTGCTTGTAATACTTTATGCTTGTTGAAGATCTGTGAAATACTTGATTTTTTGCAATTCTTGCTTCTGTCTCCACTGGAAAAAATTACTCTTTTAACTTATTTTTGCTGTCTTTCCACTGATTTATCCAAATTTGTTTGCCTTCTTGAAGCTAGTTGTTTTATTTTGCTGTTTATTTCTTCCCTTATATAAGAAAATTAACTCTGCAAATTATTCATCAGTGTCACCTTCCACCCGCCATGACAATCTCAACCAGCTAGTTCCTTGGGTTTAATATCCACCTCTAGAGCAGCCATTCCTCCATATTTTTCTTTCTAGCTCTTGTTGAACTGTAAATATAAAATATACATGAAAGTATATAACTTTAAAATACATATACTATTTTTTTAAATTCATCAGTGTTTTTGAAGACTTTGCTGGGCATTATACCTTTTCCTATATTTCTTTCCCAACATCTTTCCTTCTAGTTAGGATGACATCTTCCAGCAAAACTTGTGCTTTGCTTGGTTTGGGTAGTTCCTGTCTGGCAAAAATATTCATAAACTTCATCCCACCATTGCTTATATTAATTCATTTTTTAAATGTTTATTATCATGGCCTGTCAAAATTGTTCTGTTGTATACTGAGAGCAGGGCCATTCATTTGCCTGTCAACGATTCTCTTAATGAGGGACATACTGCCACTGAACATTACAGAAGTTAACAGTCTTAGTAGCAATGGTGGTAGCAACAGCTGTCAGGTGGTGCTGGGTCATGAATCCTGTTTTATGAAACTCTGGCCAGTATAACTCATTTAGAAACCACAAGAAATGCTCTTTCAAGAATTTTGATAGTAGTGGAAAAGTTATTTCCTATGGTATATATCACATGTTTTATCAAGGTGTTTCTAGTACCTCTCAGGGACGTATTTTAGTGTTAAGATCAGTAGATAATGTTGTGAAAATTCTCATGTATGAAAGTGAGCTGCTTTCTCCTGCAATTTGAATGTGAAGGTTGTTGTCTGTAATCGCATCCAGTGACTGACATTGACACAGAGATATCACAACAGTGTTGTCTTTGGTGACGGTTCATGCTTCTATTCTGTATTCCAGTATCACCTCTAAACTTTTAGGTTAACATCTCTCAACTCCTGGGTGCAGTGAGAAAGACAGAATTTTTCATTCTTTTTGGCTCTACTGACAAGGTCACTGATTTCCTTGGATATTGCTTCTTATCGGTCCACTGGGAACCAGGGAAAAGCAAGTCAAGTGCTCATTTCACATGGGGCACTAGGCAGCCATCAGATGGCCTGGGAGAATCTCCATTGCTCATTTCAGCAGCTGTTTCATACCTGCTTGAACATTTATAGATGGTCCCTGTACTGTTAGCCAGTGGTTGGTTTTTGAACATGATAGAAACCATTTGGCTTGTGTTGATTTCCTGGCAATGCTGTGAGAAATGGAAGTGGTGAGTTTTATTACTAACATCCCTCATGAGCCTTTAACCAACAACTCTGACGTCTGAGTATGCAAGCAGTGGATCATTGCATAAAAGAGGAATGATCTGAGCCTGGTGCCAGGCTCTGACCTAAAGCTGAAGAGCACAGTATGCCATTATCTTTCCCTGGAGCTATATAGTCCTGCTCAGGAATTTACTCTGACATTTGTCCTGTCTCTATAGATTAAGCAGTTTGCTGTTTGCTGCAGTCTCGCTATCAGAGGCTAATGTGCTTTGTTTTATTTTTTTTTTTTTTATTTCAACCTTTATTGCTATCTAGTAATGTAGCAAAAAATGTATTTAAAATATATTTCCTCATGTGTTTTATATATCTCATAATATTAACACAATTGAAAATATACTTTAAGTGATTGATGTTGCAGTACAAGTAGAAAAATAAAATGGCTTTGGTCTCTAAAAGTAATGAAGTAGCTGATTTAATACAGTGCAAGTCTTCAGTGGGATTATATGGTATGGAAAGACTTGTAGTATCAAAGAAAACAATAAAAACCATTATAAATATATAAACCCCACAAGTATTGTAGGCGTTCAAGTGTTAAAAATAAAGACACTGCAATTTGGTTTATTTCCTTGATAAATCATGTTTATGTGGGTACAAAATCATAACTTCAAAATAGTAGTCTTACCTGTGAATTAAGGTATTTTCACAGTATGATTAACATTTCTATTTTAGAATTAAAATGCCCCAGTAGCTGGAGACATTATAATTTGAATATTGACATTTACTGTATCAGTGCCTTTTAAAACCATATATTCATTGCACACAGACTCTGTCTCACATACCTTACTGAATTAAAAAAAAAGAAAAAGTTGGGCTAGACCATGGAATTTGCAGTTCTGATATGGTATCTTCATAACATCATATCCTATTTCTATTTTTAGCTGTTTCATTATCACCTGTTGAATATATTGTACATATAATTCTTTCCTGGTTAAACATATACAGCAGAAAAAGTCTTTAGATCCATAGAGTATATATAGAATGGGGAAAAAAGGAAGACAAGTGCTTCTTCCTTTTGGGCAGGTTGCTATTTCAGTTAAACCTCAGAGTCTTCATGAAGGTCTTCATTATCTATCATGAGATTTTTTTTAAATGTCCCACATGTTCTTTCTCAGGTCAAGAGAAAAGTACATGGAAAGCTTTGATTTTTCTCCCTCCTTCCACACCTCAACCCAAAATTAGTTTTCACTGAATCAGACTATTGTCACACTTTAGACCCTTCTTTGTCTTTCATGTTGGACATTGCTTTTACAACCTTTGTATGCACAGCTTTTCCCACAGCAGTGTGCCATATAACAGGTGCAGTTCAAAACTAAAGAAAAAGAAATATTTCTAAATTGAGAAAGGGAAAGACTTATATTACTGATACATATAATTTTACAATCTTTCCCTTAAAAGGGAAAAAAACCTGAGGAAAATTTTCTAAGAGAATGAGATGTATGTGGGAAATTTTAGATAATTATTTAATGCTGTTTTCCTTTTGGAAGAACCTCTGTTCAGTCAGTAGCTACAGCCATGCTTGCAGAATGCTATAGCTGCATTTTGCAGTGCTTCCTTTCCATGTGGATTTTATGGTAAATTTCTTGTGTTGGTTTGTGTATTCTTTAGATGGTAATTATTAAGCAGATTCAAAGGTGGTGACAGCTGCATTGCCTCTCTGCTGATTGCAACAGCTAGTTTGTGAAATCTGCAGACCAAATATGTCCTGAAAATATTGTGACAGTTTGCTTGCTGCAATATAACTTGCTGCTAGGATTTGTTATTTGGAACTGTATGCAAAGTAGGGAGTGACTAGAGAACAACTATTATAATAGTAGAAATACCATATGTATTATAGCTGGCAAAGCATTTTTTTATGTATACAAGATGTACTTTCAAGAGTCATATTCAGAAATTTATTATCAAACAATATTCAACATTATTTTTTTTCCTTTGTGAGTATTTGCCCAATCATGAATGAAAGAAGATTATGGGAGATTAGAGAGTGACTGAACAGAATACTTTGTCAGATATTTGCTATTTTACACTAGTAGCTGTTTGTTATTTGCCACATGATTCGTCAAAGTTTTTAAATTCCTGATCTTTCAAATTTTTCTCAATTTAAATTTCATTAGTTATTAAAGAAGATGTCTTTAAGCATTCTATTGACTGAAGAGCTCTCTTTCCCATTTGTTACAGGTCTGCTACTTGAACTGTTGCTTAATGTAATCTAAATAAGCATTTTCAAAGCTTTGAAAAAAGATGATCCATTTAATCCATTTCATATCTGGACAAAAAAAAATGCTGATAAAATCAGAAGCTGCATTTGAAAATATTTTTGCAATTTTAGTCTCTGAGACTAATATCTTGTATTTGGGGTTTTGTCATTTGGTAGTAGTGCAAGTACTTACCAGTCCTTTTATCTGACTAGGTATTTGAAGTTAGGGAAAGGAAAAAGAGCATAGATGTTCTGTTCTTTGCTGTTTCTTTTGAATTCGCTTCTTGTACTTGGTCAGTGGAAGAAGAATGCCTATGACCTTTTTCTTGCTGTAGTAATATAGCTGTGTAAAAGAAGTGCAAAATTGTCCTCTTTGTCTGGGAATCCCTGTTGAACACTTTTCTTACACTACCTTTTTGCGATTGAAAGTTTTGTCTCTGTGGGACAACCTGTATGAAACTTTCCTTAAAAAGTCAGAGACTCAAGTGGTCTAATTAAAACCAGGATTTATTAACAGCACAGAAGCTGCTCAAGATTAGAAGAAAAGAAATGTTTTGCAAAGCATATCTAGCCTGACACTCTGCAAAGCTCATCTAGATAGGTCTCCCTAGAGTTTAGTTAAAATGAATAAAAATACTTTACATTTATAGAAAAACCTTCTTTTTCTTTTTCTTCTTGGACTTTTTATTTTTAGGCAGCTTAGTTGCAGAAATCTTTTCTTTCAAGGGACTCAGCCTTTCTTTTTCTTCCTTATATCTGCTAATTTGCATTTGTGACCTTTTCTGTTGTTATGAATTTTCAAATTGTTGTATCAAGTCACTATTAATATATTTATGCCTTCCAAAGAGAGGTCACCCTCTTCCTAATCACAGAATTCTGTATCCTTTAGAGACTCTTGCTCAAAGTAATTGAACAACAGCTATGAGCTGGCATCTGGTCATGTCTGAATTCGGAGTTGTCTCTGACAACTGAGTGGTTTTGATCAGTGAGAGAATGATGTAGCAGAGTCAGCTGTGGATCAAATCCTTGTTGCTAATTGACAGCATTTTTGATCCCATTATTCACTATTGCCAATAGGACTACTTTTCTTTGACAGCAGGAAGATGCTGAAAAAACATGTCCATAAGACTTATTGCTATTTTATGTATTCCAAAAGTGGGTTAAAGGAATATGGCAGGATGTTACAAGACTTTTTTTTTTTTTTGTTTCACTAAAAGCTATGGTAATATTACCAGCTGAATGAAATAGGAGAACTTTTTTTTTTTAATCCAAATTCACTCACTTGAAAATATTTTTCTTCCTGGCTTTGTGGGGAAATGTTCAATCTGATTATTCATAGAACATATGCCCAAAATGCTTTTTCCTTATCTCGGGGCCATTTTTTGTAGGAAAGAAGTATTATTTCTTAAACCATAAATCTCAAAACTTAGTAGACAAGACCAAAACCAGAATTTGTATCTTGAAATCTTAGTCCAGTTTTAATAAAATTAAAAGAAAACAGCAATACCATAATGGCAGCATTAGTGTTTTATTTCTGATTGAGATTAATATCTTTGAGTAATTTTTCATATGTAAAGCAAGATATTATATCTTAGCCCTTTCTCACATAGCACTGTTGAATATATTTAGCATTTACATACTGTACATGTGAGCTCAGTAGTTCATAGTTGGTGGCTTCATAAAATGGCATGGAATTAATCCATAGAACAGTGTGGATTCCACATATATAAATACTGCTGGATCTACTCTGTGCACTGTACTCCTTTGTGCTGGTATCAACATGAACCAAGGGAGCAGCAGGAACTGTCAAGAAAAGGAAATAAGCTGATCCTGGTGAGATTCAGATTATTGCCGTCTTTTTCAAGAGAATATACAAAAAGTTAGGGACCAATGACTTAACTCATAGGTATCCAACTGACTGAGCCCTGGGCTATAATTAAAGTACTTCTAGGCAGAAGGAGAGATGCAGTGTGTTCAAATTATGTTCTCAGTATTGTTCTCTATATGAGAACAATTGTCTGACAATAGTGCTGAACTTTTCAAAAAAACAGTTGAATTGAAAGTCATGGTGGAGTTCTGATTGTTGTAGAAGTTATTTTTTTTAAAAATCCATGGTTTTTTCTCCTCCAATAAGGACTTTATAGTGACTTTCTATCTATATCTATCTTTGTTTCTTAGATATATGGCTGTGGTAATCACTTTTCCTGAGCACTGAGCTGCACCTAAGCCTTGTTTTACTGAACTTCTAAATTAATGTCTTAAGGTAGACATTTTGAAATTTCTTGGCTATTTTTATTCAAGTAAGTAACTTTTCTATAATTGCCACTAGAATAGCCTGCTTTCAGCCCTGTAATGTAGTCTAGGTTGCAATTTTTTTTTTTTACATGGTCCACTCATAATGGCATTTGGGGACAAACAGTTTGATACACCTGTCAACATTACTTTCCTACATAATTATAAATTAGAAAAGAAACTTTGATTTGAGGACTAGATACATCTATTTTTTAAAAGCATACCGTGTTAGACATGGCACAACGACTGAACAGGGAGCAGAAAATAATAAGTGCAAAGGTAAAAAAGAGGATTTAAATAGTTTTCTTCAACTAGGAAAAAAGAAAGAGGAAAGAAAGATAAGTGGGATTTATTTGAGATGAGAGTCCAAGAACAGGGTAGTGTCCATCAGACAGATAAGTAACTTTGGAATGTAATATTTTTGTATTTAATTCTTAAAGGCATATTTTCCACCACAGAACTAATTCCGAACTGTTCAGAGTTGGTGGAGTTTCGACCACTTTGAATGAGTTAAACAAAACCTAAGGGTATCTGTGCTGATACAAACAGGAAAGTCATATGTTCCATCCAGAGAACGCCTACATTGAATGGAAAGACATGCCTATACAAGGCTCTTCCTGAAAAAGGACACTGGTCTAAATTACATGGATATTTAAATCAATTTAGTTAGATTGATACAAGTTTCTCCATGTATACATTAGAATTTGTTGCAACTGATGAAGAGGAAATAAGTTTACAATGTGGTCAGTTACCTATTTCGTGTCATTTATGTATAGACACCACAATGTGATTTTGTATGTACAGTGAGGAAGTGATGGACAAGTCTGTTATATTCCTCTAGGAAGAGGGTGTAGGGGGCATGAAAAATAGTTTTCAGAGGGTAGATTCAAGTTGCCTTATTGGTCATGTCTAACAAGTCTCACTTAGAAGTGAGAAGAATCTCACTGGATTTGGTGCTTTTCAGTGTCCTAAGAGGAGGGAATGCTGGATTCTGGGGGGAACCCCGAGAGGAGTCTGCAGCAAGGACGAGGTTGAGGTGGAGAGAGTACAAGTCTTATGTGGAGTGAGGGATCTGGATTGTTTAGCCTGGGGTAAAGGAGGAAACCTGATTGCTTTCTACAGCTACCTGACAGGAAGCTGAAGTGAGGTGGAGGTCAGTCTCTTGCCCCACCTAGCAAGTGACAGGGCAAGAGAAAATGGCCTCAAGTTTCATCAGGGAGGTTTGGACTGGATGTTAGAAAACGTTTCTTAATCAGAAAGATTTTCAAGCACTGGAACAGGCTTGAAGTGGTGGAGCCGCCATCCCTGGAAGTGTTCAAAAACCATGTGGATAGGGCACTTGAGGATATGGTTTAATGGTGAACATGGTGGTTTTACTACCATGATGATTGGACTTGATGGTCGGAATTGATGATTTTAGAGGTCTTTTCCAACCTTAACTATTCTGTGATTCTATATATATGCTATAACAGGGTGGAACTAGCATGTAATTCCTAATAGTGGAGCCTTAGTTTCATCTTGAAATGTGGGAAAGTGGAATTTTTCACAGAATATTGAGAGTATTGGACAAAAAAGCATGGGAGAGAATGGGAAAGTTTTTGAGGAATGATTGCCCTTTCCAGAAGAAATTAAATAAAAACTGAGTTTATATACAGGTTATTGTGGTATTGTTATTATAAGGATCTATCAAAATTCACTTGTCTCAAAGATGTGCCATTATAGCAGCAGTTCGCATGCAACTATTTGCCAAAACACACTTGAAAGCATTATTCTGAATAGGAAAATTCTATTTACTATAGCAGCAGTTGAAGGCATTTTCTGTAATTACTTCTCCTTCAATGATGTTTAGGTTCCAAAGGGAGACTTGCAATGCTTGATAAACCTTAAAGAGAAATGACAACATGGTTTCAAATGGTACCTTGAAGAAAAAGTTGCTAGAACATGTCTTAGGAACATGGATCAGAAAGCTTTTGTTTTCCTTCACCATGTTGCTTAAGGTGGCTAGAATGTGGACAAAAAAAACCTTACAGTATTCTATTGATTGTGTTAAATGTTTGGGAAGTTTAAGCATGAATATGTATTTTAAAATATCAGCAGCAGGATTTCACATTAAACACTTGATATTAAATGATTTTGGTTTTCTCCATCAAGTCTGTGCATGATAGAAACAGAGAAATGGGACTAATATTTTTTCATTTTGTATGATGTGCTCATTTACTGGGACAAATCCTCTTTTCTCTATAGAGGCACATATGGCAGAAGGAAGCAAAATAAATCTGGTTCCTCTTTGTAGAATGGAGCAGGATGTGGAAAGCTTATGGTAGAGTGTAAGAGGACTGAGCCTTTCACATTAGGGACATATGCTTGAAGGGGATCCATCTGTACGCTGTGCAGACGTGTTGTCAGGGCTCTGTGACTGCACTGGGCAGGAGCCAAGGCTGCTGCTGCTGCTGTCAGGGGCTCCAGCCTCCTCCCAGAGGGTCTTGGAGTGAGTGAGGCTTCTGCACCCCCTTGAGGGCTCCTTTGTCAGACTGACCTTCTTCAAATTGATGTTTAGTTCGCTCTGTGTTTTCAGAAAATGATTTTTTAAAATTTGTCCTCAGATACTTGCTGTGAAAAAAATCAGAATATCCATTCTTGACATGAGATCAAATGCCTCCCAGGAATATATTTTCATGGGTGAATTTTGAACCTCTTCATAGTAGAGAATTTTAATGGAAACTCAGAACAGAATTGTTAGTTTAGTGTGCAGTTGTTATATGTTTTCTGAGCTGAATAACATGCATAGTGCAGAGCTTTAAACTTAAGTGACAGGAAAATAGGAAAACAGGAACATTTCTTACTCTTGAGCTTCTGTGTCCTTAGGCCTTTACTTATTGTGTTATTAACACTTTATTTTAATGGAGAATTATTGGACTCTGGGTATAGAATAGAAAAGTGATTCACATTCAAAAATACTAAATTGCATAAAATAGCTACCATTCACTGACTGTAATTGTCTTTGGTCAAGGGTCCTCTGAGGTAGTTTGATTCAAATTCAAAGCACACAGTTGCTGATTAAATATAATCTTTTCATTACAGGGAGAAGGAGGTTTATGTTACTGGTTACTAGGTCATCTTGCTTTTATTTAATATCCTTTCATTTTTCTTGCCCATGTTGTCATTGTCAGACCCAAGCAATTGCTATAGCAGAGCAGTTAGAATAACACAGGAAAAGAAATTCAATCATATTTGTATGTAAACTGCAGAACTGACACGGATTATTTTGACTAGCAGCTTCCCTGCTGCTTTCTGGGCATTGATAATATACTTCCATGTATTATCAGAACTGCCACAGCTGAGGTCAGTATGGATTAAACTTCACTACAGTATAGTAATAGTGTGAGATTGCTCTTTCAGTGCTCTGAAAGAAATGCTTTCATTACTTCCTTAAAATAAATGCATTTGGTGCCTTGAAGGTAAGCAAACCCATAAAACTATCTTAAGAAATCTTCACCACATGTAAATATTTTCTTTTTCCTGGTGAAATATTTTTACCCTTTTATTTGCCACAGTTTCTATCCTGTGCTACTGTTAATGCCAATAAGCACAGTTTTTCTCAGGGCCAAAATCATATTTCAAAATAAATTTCTTTCTGGAGACTCAACAGCTCACTATTTGTGTAGTCACAATCTGTCCTACTTGCCATGTGCTGTGCTCCTAGTCCAGTCTTGTTCTTTGACTAGAGTTATGGGGACTGTCTCCCACTGTGGAACGTAGACAGACACAGTCCAGCCATATTCCCATTCTGTTTTAGTCCTAATTGCCCCAGAAAGGAAACTGGGTGCCTGTGCCAGAGAAGACATCTGCATGTCACCAACTGTGGATGAGATGGTCAGGAGAGCAGAACTTCAGGACCATTGCAGAGGCCACCTCTTCTGTTCTAGATGTGGTGAGGTTGTGTCAGTCTTAATCAGAATACAAGAAGGCATAATGAACTCACCAAATATTCTGTGCCTGATAATAAACTCTCCAAATACTGACAAGAAATAGGGTACATATGGATCTACATCTGTAGTGTAGGCTGAGAAGATTGTTTCCCTGCCTGATCTTAGGAAAAAAGAAATCAGATTGTTATACTCAGAGATGCCCTCAATTCCTTCTTCCAGCATTGTCTGGAATTCTATATTGTAGTAGGCATAGCTAGTTTGCTTGAGGCAGAAAGCATTTTTCCCAGTGGTTTCTTTAAATAAAAAGCATCATGTCCTTTTTCTGCTTTTCTGGCACAAAAAAAAATTTGGTTTTGCAGTCTGTCTAGGTGTGGTGATGGTGGTGTTAATCATTGTTCAATTTTCCTTTTATGTCCTGCACAGTCAAGTCACTCTAGTTGGAGACTATAAGAAGCTAAAAGCCTTTGTTTTCTGTGTTGAATGCTTTATACAGTGTTGGCAAATATTACAAATAAGGACTAACTGTACATTAGACCAAGCAAATGGATTTTTGGGGTAATTTAATTTTACATGGGCTATACAGGAGTGGCTAACTGGGTGTAAGTCATTCCAATGGAGAAAATATATAAAAGGTGTGTCAGAATAAAAAGAATGATGTTATTTTCTCTTTAGAATAATACTAAAGAAGTGAAAATAGATATGTAGTTTAAAGATAACAAAGTGATAAGCCACAGAATGGATAGAAACTAAATTTCAATAATTTATTTTCAAGTTCTCTGGTGAATAATATTTTGTCTATTTTAGTCCTATGAAGTCTTTAATATGTCTTGGGAACCCTGCAATTAAAGTTGAACAAAACATTCTGTCCCTAACTGACTCTTATTATATATTATTATTAAGAGTTTAAAACTTAACTTATTCATAGCGATGATGAGAGGAAAACATGCCTACCAGTTTTGGTCTTGAGAAATTGTAAAGGAGTTGCAATTTCTTGTTTGGCTGAACACTTCCATGAGCTGGCCTTCATGAATCATCAGCTTTTTAGTCTGTTTGCATGACTGCAGCAAATTCCTCATTTCTCTTTTTACTTTTTTCCCCCCTTGTTTCCTTTTTCTCTTCTTCTCCCTTTCCCTTTCCCTTTCCCTTTCCCTTTCCCTTTCCCTTTCCCTTTCCCTTTCCCTTTCCCTGTCCTTGCCTTTGCCCATCCCTTGCCCTTTGCTCATCATATGAGACTCAAAAAGCATCTTTAAGCTTATTTTCTTTTACATGCATACTATTCAGTTTAGCCTTAAATTTAATAGGAGCTTTATATGATACTGAGAAGGTTCTACTTTCATACACAAGTTTGCTATCTCAGGAGGAATTCAAACAGAAAGTGAAATGCAATTGTCTTTACATCTGTCTCTATATACTTATTAAAATAATGTAATGTGAACACATGTGTGTATATGTAATGTAATATGGCATGCACACATTTGCTGAACATTTTTAGGAATAGTGGGGTATATCTCTCAGGTCACCCTGTGGTTTTGCACAGTACAGCCTAAAGCTGCCCAAACAGAACAGCTCAAATCAGGGGTCTGGGTCAGGGATCTGTTCTAGAGAGATGAGACCAGTATCATTATTCCCTTTCCCTTAGCAAAGGATATTTGTTAAGAGCTGACTAGAGAGTACCAACATGCTGCTTTTTTTGCTAATCTGAAGGCTCACTTAAAAATCTCTGTAGGTTATAAAAGCAGATAGGTTGACCTCTTGGAGAGGTAGTTGAATCCATGACTTCCTGAATGTTTAGAGAAAAGGAGAATGTTGCAGAGAGCCATTTATTTAGATATACTTAGGTGTGGAGTCTATCGTATTAAATAAAATTTCCTGCATATAATCTACAAGATCTGAGGAATCATTCTGGAAACCACTCAAATGCTGTCACCACTGGAATATGGTATATTTACCTCAGTACTTCAAGCTACTAAAATCGTTGTAGTACTATAATGATGGAGTGGAGAAATATGCTGTATCCTTATTTCCCAAAGCTTTGGGAAGAGTAGTTAACATGCAGATATGTCAAGTTTTTTGTTGCCCTTTCTTTAAAATCTAGCAAAAATTAAGTAAATTTCAATTTGGTTATTTTGTTTTATCTTACATAGACATTCACTTAGAAATACATCACAAGTTATCCCAAGAAAAGCACTTAGTATTCCTCGTTAGTATGTCAATATGATTAATAGAACTAAGCAAGTAAAAAAACTTGATATTTCAATAACTGTCCAATGCACTATGGATTTTCTCATCTTTTATTTGCAGCTATTTTGATCAAACTTGGATCTGACAAGCGTAAAAATAAATGAAGCCTATTAGTGGGAATGCTTATTATTTTATATTTGGATGTGAAGTAGTCCTGTAATAATTGCATTCACTTAGAATTGTAGAGGCATAGAAAATCCTGAGCTGGAAGGAACCACAAATATCATCAAATCCAATTCCTGGTTCTGCATAGGACACCTCAATAGTGACACCATGTGCCTGAGAGCACTGCCTAAACACTTCTTGAACTCCGTCACAGCTGTGCTGTGACCACTTCCCTAGGGAGCCTGTTCCAGTGCCCTACCACCCTCTGGGTGAAAATAATTTTCCAAATATCCAACTCAAGACTCCCCTGGCACAACTTCAGGCCATTCCCTTGTGTCCTGTCATTGGTCACCACAGAGATCAGTGCCTGCCCTTCCTCTTTCCCTCAGAAAGAAGCTGTAACTACAATGAGGTCTCTCCTCAGTCTCCTCCAGGCTGAACAGCTGCTCCTCCTACAGCTTCCCCTCAGGGCCCTTCACTTTCCTTGTGACTCTCCTTTGGACACTCCAACAGCTTAATATCTTGTATTGTGGCTCCCAAAACTTCAAACAGCATTCAATGTGGGGGCTGCACCAGACCAGAGTACAGTGGGAAAATGGAAAACACTTTCATATGTTGAGGTTGGCTATGCTTTTGATTTGTTATATTTATCTAGTTGAAGAATGCACCCAACTCACCACCCTCAAAGATGCACCCAAAGACAAACATGCACGCGATCTAACATTGGTGATGCTGTGAATAAATAAATACAGCCTCCAGTGACATCAGTATTCCTTCACAAATATTACATTTACATACACACAGAAGTGATTAAAAAAAAACATGTATAGATAGTTAAAGGGTAAAATGTGAGTTGCATCCTTGAGCGTGGTTTAATTTTTGCAAGTGACTTATTAGTAGCCTCTCTGATAGAGCAAAGAGCCCAAATACTGCTTTGGTACATGATCTTGAAGAGGAACCATATGCATTAATACCAGCTTTACTCCCTTATGCAACCAGTGGGCATCTTTCAGTTAGTAACAACTTGCCAAAAAGAACTTAATGGCATAGGCTGTGTTCATGTGTCCATGTGTCATCCAACTGTTATTGTGAGATTTAAGCTTTTGTAACCCTTGTGTGGTGCTGGCCAAGGAATAAAATTGAACTCAGTCTTGCATGTCACATTTATTTGTGATAGACTGAATTAAAATAGCTGACCCATGGTAGCACATGTGACTCCATACAATATATGCTACATTTTCCTAAACCTGGAAATAAAGTTATGTTAATGGGGGTATACACTGTAGGAAAAGAACAGGGATATAATAAAGAGGTAGCTGGAAAAGGGTTAAAGACAGTAAAAAAAATCCACTCTGACAAGAGTGGACGTATCAATAGGTGATGTTGATTAGAATAAACAATGTGCACTGTCAGATTGATGTCTGCATATATTACATTTGTATCATTCATACCCATTTCTTTCTGTTTGAAAACTGAAATGGTACATGATGAAATATGGACATTTCAACATTAATACTGAACATCAGCATCTTCAACATCCAGTCAAATGACACTGAAGATAGCATCAAAAAGAAAACTGTTTAAATCAATGTCATTTAGAAATTACGTCGGCTAGGCTCCTAAAAACATTATTTTAAACAATGTTACTAGTTTCCTTTAGAAGAGTCAAAATCATAAATGCTTACTTGTCAAGACTTCCCTTGACAAACGCCAAAGGGATGTCCTCACTGATTTAAAAATGACTGATTGGGAGAGGAAATGTTTACTAATGAAAGTAGTGGGTTAACAATCTGTTTTCACAGTATATATATGAGTATATACTATTTTTTTCCTAAAAGTCTTAAGTTCAAAATCAGGACCAGAAGAGCACCCCTGTTATATATATATCTTTTTTTTTTTTTCA